>JADRCO010002155.1:0-14944 GCA_021464525.1 Rhizophagus sp. LPA8_4_AMF | reverse complement strand
TCTTTTCTTCTTTCTTATTTTCTTTTCTTTTTTGGCGCGAAAAAAAAAAAATAAAAATAAAAATAAAATAAATTAAATAAAATAATAAGAAAATAATATCATTTTTTTTAATTTTTAATTTATGCTTGATTACTTCATCCTTTAAAAAAAAAAATTATTTTTGTTTACGAGAAAAAAAAAAATTTAATTAAATGGGAAAATTTCTTTTTAAGGATAAATCCAATTTCAAAACAATCAGGTCACGCAGAAAAAAAAAAAAAGTAATACTGTACTTTTTTTTTTTTTTCAAACGGATTAAAAAAGGGTTAAATGTTCATAAGATCAAATAAAAAAAATATAATTGGTTCATTTATTATCGAAAAAAAGAAAATTATTGAAAATGGGGAAATCGATTCTATAAAGAAAATTTTTTTTTTTTAAATGAATAAAGCTTGTTTAACTTTTAGGACTTTTTGGAAAGAAAACAATAAACTAAACCTTTTATGAATAAAAAAAAAAATTTTTTTTTTTTTTATTTTTAATTCCTTTTTTTAAAAATGAAGCTTAAACCCCTTTTAGTATAATAAAATACATAAATGTATGATTAATTATGATTAATGTGAATTTTTTTGTAAATATTTTTTTTAAAAATGATTTTTAATTAAAATCATTTACAATTGAAAGAATGGTTTCGAAAATGTTTTAAAAAAATTTTGTATTATTATTGGATCAAAAAATTAATAATAAAAAAAATTCTTTGTTAACGAAAGATATCATTGTAATTTATGATATTTGTTTTTTTTTAAAAAAAAAAAACAAAATAACAAAATAAAATAAATCAATTATTATTTATTAATGACTGCCAAGAAAAGAAAATATTTCCGAAACTTATAAATCCCGAAACTTATAAAGGATATATAAGATACTGTAAGATATGTAAGATATTTAAAGATATGTGAAAATTTTTTTAATTTATTTGACATAAAAAGTAGTAGTGGTAAACAGTAATTTTAAATAGCATATAGTATATCATTTATTATATTTACTATATTTATACATATGTATATATTTATATATTTTTTTCTTAACCAAAAGGAAAATAATTTTTTTCACTTTTCCCGTATCGTATACAAAATTATATATACATTATTATTCAATCGTTTCAAAATATATATACATATATACATATAATAATCACACCATAAATTTTTCTTTCCTAATATTCCCATACTATATTATTATTTTATTATCTAATTATAGTTAAGAATAACTTATATGGTTCGACTTGGAAAATTTTTTAAGTATGTCACATGATATTCATGAATATTATATTTACTATATTTATATGATTAATCTATTTACATGATTGCATGATTAATCTATTTGCATGATTAATCATTACTTACAAATTACTGATTTATTACATTATTTTTCCGGTTGATATTATTAGATTATTGCGTTTACTTACTACGGTATTAATTACAAATGATAAAAAATTTTATTTCAACAAATATAGACTTTCTATTCTGTTATTATCGATCGTCCTCACCAAATGAATAGGGGTTATAAAAAAAAGTTTTCCATTTAAATAAACGTATTCGTATTCATATTCAGGATCCTACGTCAATCCTGGTCTGGTCTTCGATTGCAAATTCTGTGTAATTTTGCTTTTATTGATATCATAATTATTTAAATGACATCAAGGATAGATCATCTTTTACCAACAATTTTTATGGGTTTATAATTAGGGTTTTAGATCCGGATTATCCGTTCCGTGACTTCCGTCCGTGTCAATATACTTTTTTAATAAAGTTGCTTATTGTTATCTTTTAAATATAAACTAACGATTTTTCATTTAAAATTAAGGTTTAAAAATTCGGTTTATCCTTAAACTGACATCAATTCTTCACGTGTTTTTTATTACAAAGTATAAGTATTAAGTATGTAAGGGGGCATTATGGAATTAGGGCATGATGGTATTAGCGTACTTTAAAATGTCAATCCTTTTATGATTCCTCCCTTGATTTTCTATTCAAAGACGTAAATATTTATGTAAGTAAATCTTTAGCAATAGTCATGTTATCATGTTATGCCGTATGGTGTTTCAGATTAATGATGACGCGATTCAGCATTTCAGATATTTATAATGATTACTCTTATACTGTGAGATACCTATTAGAGTTCTGGGAAAGAGATGAATGCAATAAGGGATGTTCCTGTTAGATCTTCCAAAAAAGGAAGAAATATTTTGATGAACATGCAATATGTCATGCCTCCTATGCTATGAGATATGTGCTCTTTAGAAGTTCCGGGGAATCCTGTAATGAAACTACTGATCGTTTAGATCTTCCAAAAGGAGATGAACATGGAAAATCATTCAAAATGCTTTGAGATATGTGCTCTTTAAAAGTTCCGGGGAATCCTGTAAAGAAACCAAGAAAATCTCATTGATTGGTTAGACCTTCCAAAAAGGAAGAAATATCGTGTCTCCTATGCTATGAGACACGTGCTCTTTAGAAATCCTGTAAAGAAACAAGGATATCTCACCAATCGTTTAGATCTTCCAAAAAGGAAGAAATATCGTGTCTCCTATGCTGAGACATGTGCTCTTTAGAAGTTTCGGGAATAACGAATTGTAGACTTTTAGATACTGTATCTAATTGTGAATATATGCTAATAAACATCTTTTTCTTCTAGCAACAAATGCGTATAATGATTTAGTGAACATACTATAGCGTCCCGATTTTAACATACGAGACTTAGTGAACATACTATAGCATCTCGATTTTAACATACGAGATGTAATAACGAACATAAAAAAAGGGTTCTCCAATGAAGACAATGCTTAAACAGATAAATAAATTCCATCAATCTAAGATTTTATTTTATTTGATACATAAAAGAAAATTTTATATATATATACAAAATTTATATGCAAAAATCTTATTATTGATTTAGTCATGACTCATGAAACCTATTTCAATCTAAAGCTCTAAAAATTTTTACTTTATTTGATATATAAAAGAAACTTTTTATATATATATACAATAACTTTATTATTGATTCAGCCATAAAATCCATTTTAAAATATAAATAAATTCCATCAATCTAAAAATTTTATTTTATTTGATACATAAAAGAAAATTTTGCTCTAAAAATTTTTACTTTATTTAAGAAAATTTATATGTATATATATCTTCTATATACAATAATCTTATTATTAATTCAGTCATAAAATCCATTTTAAAATATAAAAATTTTTAAAAGAAAATTTTACATGTATATACATTTATATACAAAAATATTATTATTGATTCAGCTATGAAACCCATTTTAAAATATAAATAAAATCCTATCAATCTAAAGCTTTAAAAATTTTACTTTATTTGATACATAAAAGAAAATTTATGTATATATACATCTATATGCAATTATCATTATTGATTCAGCCATGAAATCCATTTTAAAACCTAAAACTTCAGACCTCACAAAAGTAGATAATATCACAATAATATCACAATGGAATCTCAATTTCTATTTTATTGGTTCAGCAATGTATAACTATAAAATCACGAATTCTATGGTTCTATTTTCATTTCTATTTCTTCTCCTCCTCCTCCTTCTCCTCCTTCTTGTTGTTGTTGCTGCTGCTGTTGTTGTTGTTCAGGTTGAGTAGGTAAAATAACATGTTGTTGTTCACTACATGCTAATAATGTTTGTATTTGAAATTGTAATTTATAAGTTTGTTCTAATAAATTTGTTAAATGAGTTTTTTGGGTATCAGATTCCTAACAATTGATTTTTTTTTTTTAAAAAAAAGAGATTATTAATTAACATTCAATTTATCATAAATATATAAAGTAAGTACCTGTAATAGTGAATCACGAGTTTTAATCAATTCATTAATTACAGTTCTATTATTATTATTCGTTGAACTTTCGGTTTTACCCTAATTAATATTAATGAATCTTCACGTTATTAAGTAAAAAAAAAATTTTTATGGAAAAAAATAAAAATTTTAATATATAATAAGAATTTTTTTTAAAAAAAACTTGCCTCATCTTTTTTTTCAATCTCCTTCTTTCTTTGAAGTTCCACTATATTATCAATATTTTCTTTCAATTCTTTTTCATAATTTTTATAAATTTCATAACATAGTATAACTTTTTGTCGTTTTTTTTCTTCTTCTTCATTATTATTATTATTATTATTATTGTTATTATTATTATTATTATCACCACTATTACCTTCTTTTTTTATTAACGTTGAAGAAGAATAATCTAATAATGAATTAAATAATTCTCCACTAGATTCTATTAATGATTCTAAAGTTGATAAACTTGTTATCGTCAATGATTCTAATGGTGATGGTGTTATAGTAGTAGTAGTAGAAGTAGATAAAAAAATATCATTTGTTGATAAAGTATTTGATGATGATGATGGAAAAGTGGTATTTAATGATGGATTTGTAGGAATTGTAGGAATTGATATAAAAGGTGAAAATGGAATATTATTATTATTATTATTACTATTATCTGTCATAATTAAATTTTTTGATTATATTTTATTTAATTATGATCGTAAAAATTGATACGAGAAAGTAAAGACAAAAATAATTAAAATAAAAATTTGGAAAATATTTTGTAAGTATTGAACTGATTATAACTGAAAAAATGAAAATTTCTAATAATAAAACTTCAAAAATCATTTAAGAGTAAAAAAAAAAAAAAATATATATTTTTTTTTTTTTTTTTTTTTTAAAAAAAAAAAAAAAATTTTTTTTTTTTTTTTTTTTTTAGTTCGAAAAAAAAAAAAAATATTTGGATAAGCCACTAAAAAATCATTGTGAAATTTTCGTGATTATCAATCAATTCACATGATTATCATACTTTTTTTTAAAAAAAACGTTTGTGAAAAACATTCTATTATTATTATTATTATTTTTATGCGATATTAAGTGATACTAAAAAGAAATAAATAATTCAGGCTAGACAATAATACTTGATCTAATTTATAATGTAATAATGGAATTTTAAGCGATATTAAACAGAAATAAACAATTCTAGATAATAATAATAAATAATTCAAGTTAGACAGTATTAATTGTATAATAATCGTATTAAATATAAACCTCACAATTAGGCATACGGTAGTAATTGTTATCTAGTTGTAAGAGGATTAATCAATTTGTACATATTTTTTTGATCGTATTAATATCAATGCTATTCTATCTTTTCCCGGTGATATATAATATTTAAAAGTTCGATATAATATCTCAGGAAAAAAAAAAATGTATTTATTTTAAGCTAAGAAATTATTATGGAATTTTACTTCAGTCATTATAATATTTGAGTTCGCTAATATATTATATCTTACAGAAAAAAAAAAGATATTAATTCTAAGCTAAGAAAATATACCTCCACCAGATCACCCAAAATCATGATATTATAATATTTAAAAGTTCGCTTATATTATATCATATTAGAAAAAAAAATAATACTCTAAGAAATTATTAACCCCAAAATATATACACGATTATATTTATATGTGTTATATATTCATCTATTTTCTATTCTTGTTTCGATTTCTTTATAAAAGGTACTTTGATTCTAACAATTATAAAAATGATTAACATAGCTAAAGAACCTGAAGCGTAACAAATTCCAGAACCTGAAATCCAATATAATCCGCAAGCAGCAATTGGTCCAAACGCTCTACCTAATTGTCCAAAAGATCTAAACTTTCCTAAAGCTTCTCCTTTTGGTATTAGGTTATTAATATTTTGCGTATCTTCTCTTCCTTGAACTTCATCTATTTGTTGCAGTTCATCATCACATTGCATTGAAGCTATTGATGTTAAACAATTCACTACAGTGGCAGAAGTTAAAGCCAAAAAAGCAGCACCAATATAAAGCCAAGTTATACCATCAATATAAAGCAAAGTTTTACCATTTGATAATTTAGTCAAATATGAAATAATGGCTAAAGCAATTGAACATGATAATACTCCTTGTATTACCAATCTTTTCTCTCCTATATTATGCGCTCTACGTCTAACATAACCTCCTTGTATAATAGCTGATAATATACCTATGAATCCCAATAATTTACCATTTTGCATATTTGTAAAATCAAATAAGTCGAATGTTAAGAATGTTAAAGTAAATTCCATTCCAGCAAAAAAGAATAAATAAAGGAAATGTATCCAATTTAATATTCTTAAATTTGATTTTCTTTCTGATACTGAAATTGTATTAATATTATTCTCTGGTTGTTCTTCGTTAGTGTTGAAAAATTCTTCTTGTTGAGATGAATTTTTTTTTGAAATTTTTGCTGTTTCTGGTAATGCTATATATATATATAATGTTTCAACACTTAATAATATTAATGCTACAAATGCTGGCATTGAATATGGATTTAACCCCCATTCAACAAATTGAGGAAATAATTTTGCTAGATCTTTTGATGCAAAATATGCTCCAAGTGCTGGTCCTAATGTAAATGAAATTGCAAATGCTATTCCAACTAACGCCTGTAATATAAAATAACATGAATTAAAAATCAAAAATAACAAAAAATATATATATATATATTTAATTTGTTCATGCAGATTTAACATAAATGTACTGCATGAACGGATCATTAGATGGGGTAAAAGACCCATCCAATAAAAGTATGAATTAAAAATATTACTTACCAAGCCTTTTGATCTGGTCTTTTGCGTTGTAACATCAGACACAATAGCTATGGATAATTGTACATTTCCTTCACTTAATCCACCAACTATACGAGCTAATACGAACCAACCAAATGATCTTGCAAATAACCATAGAAATGTCGATATAATATTACCAATCTATATCAAAAATATAGATAACTAGTTAGTATAAATATACAAATTACACACACATATAAAACGAACGAAAAAGCACCAACCATAGTAACTAACAACGTTTTTCTTCTTCCAAATCTATCAGAAAAAGCTCCAATAAATGGTGATGCAGCAAATTGTAGAAAAGAATATAATGATCCTAATGCTCCACCTAATAATACTAAATCCCATTTCGGATTTGTTCCTCCTCCTATTATTTCTTTAAATAATTGTATTTGCCTTAAAAACAAACTTAATAATGTATTCTATATAAAAGAAATATATTTATTAAATAAAATAAAAATAAATAAAAATAAAATCAAGTAAAAAGAAGTATACCTCATCGCCTTGTTCTCTAACCCGATATTCTTGTAATAACCTAGGAAATAATGGTAGAATTATGGTAAATGCTAAAATATCAAGTAATAAGGCAATAAAGACCACTTTAACAGTCTTTGATGTTTCTTTTGGTGAAGTATTTTCATTATTTTTTATTGCTGTTTTTGAAGGCATTGTAGAAATTGTTAAATTTTATTTTCGCGTGTGGTGACCGCAACTATTAAAAATTCTGACCAGTAAACACTCATCCTATCAGACTGCGGGTTTGATTGGGCAGATCTTCACGTATAATACAAATATATATAAAATTGAAAAACGAACGGATTTTACCAGACCAATAATTTGAAACACCGAAAACTTTCTCTAAATTGGGTACTTGTCAATGCGTCCATTAAAGTTTAATACAGACAATCAAAAATTAAAACGTTTCATCTTAATAAATGATTTTCCTAATTTGTTTTTTTTTAAAAAAAAATATGTATGTATATTTGTATATTATATAATAATAAATGTATGATTGTAATATATCTCTTGCAATATACATAATGCATAATTTTTATTCCAAGAAACAAGAATTTGAGTATCCAAAGAAATCCTTTTTTAAGGTAAAAAAAAAAAATCGTTTTTTTATATATATATATATATATATATAATTTACATTGTTTCAAATATTTTTTTTTTTCGATCTTACCCTTCGAAAAAAAAAATAAATTTAAACACACGATTTCTTGCTTTTTCTTTGTCGTTTGTAACAGCTAAATAAATTCATACATTCACATTGCCACACAGGACTTTAACGCGGTTAACTGCATGCATAAATTTCTATTTATATAATATATTTTACATTCAAGCTGCGGTATATGCTAAATAAAACGTAATTATGCGTCAGATAACTAAAAATGAGTTAATACTAGTTAACGCAAACCCATGTGATATATAGAACCAAGATAACTAAGATGAACAAAGTTTATTTTATTGCGTGTAAAAAGTACATGCGAATGTAAGTAAGTATATATGCGTATATGCGTATATGCGTATATGCGTATAATGGTTAATTAATTAAGAAACCTACTTAAAAAAAACGGAAATTTTTTTTTTTTTTTTTAAAAAAAAATTGATACGCACCATTTAGATTCTGCTGTCGAAAATATTCGGCAAGATGGCTTTCCTTCCTCACCAAATTTATATTAATTGAAAAGAAAAAAAAACCCCACAAGATTGGTCGAAAATTGTAAATTCCCTTTTTCGCATGTTTTTAAACCTTTCTTTTTTGCAATTTTAATCCGGATCATCTAATCCTGGTAAAAGTCTATGAAAACTTGATGATAATCTGGTACTGTAATTAGTGATTGGTGAAAAAATTATTATAATTTAGGCGGGAATTATTTGTTTGTATTAGATGAAACGCTAAAAAAAAAAACTCTTGTTTAAATATATTAAATTATATTACAAATTAGTAATAAATCCTTCATTACCTAATATTCAAACATTAAAATGTTAATAATATTTGTTTGATTTCAACTGGCTGGACAATTTCTTTCTCTTTTTTTAATTATCACATTATTCACATTATTTGATTTATAATGATTATAACGGAAATATCTCTTTCATTATACGCAGTATTAATATAATATTGTTATTATTATTATCGATCCGGTTTAAAATAAAATCATTTGAAAATCCCAAAAATGTTTTCCTTTCGTTGATACAATCTCATTTAAATATAGGTATTTATTTATTTGTTTGTTTTTGTTTATTATAAACCTGTTTAAATTAAAGTGCTAATTAAAATAAACCTCTTGGAGGCTGTTTTTTAGCAGGATTCCATGATGAAGACCAAAATAAAACAATCGCTCTTTATATGTAATGTTATAGTAAATACTTGATGAATTTCAAGTAATATTGGATGTGTTACCAGATCATCGTACTATATTTTATATCATTTAGCAACATTTCAAATTTGTATTACAAAATTATAATTTGTATTACTATAAACTCCATGTTACTTTCAAAAGAGTGGCTGTTTCAAGTATTACAAGTATAAAAAAAAAAAAATTGGATATAAATATATATTATATTCTTCTCCATTTTTTACGGAGTTTTTTTTTTTTTGTTTTTGTGAGACTTTCAAATATAGATTTGAGTAATATTTTGATCTATATTACCCTTGTAATTTCACACTTTCTGAAAACCTTCAAAAAAGGTTCAGTAACTTTCTCCCTTTAAACGCAAGAGAAACGATGCCATTTACTTGCCTTCCTTATATTACCGTATAATCGATTTATTCCACTTTCATTTTTTTCTACTCTCTACCTAAATATCAAAGTACCTTCTCTTGCTTTATCGTTTCTCGTCTTTTTTTCTTTTGCAAAATATTATAAATATTACCTACACTAAAAAATTTAATAATTTTTTACTCATCTCATCTGAATAAATCTTTTTTAAAAGAAAAGTGTAAAAATTGTACAAAAGCTTTGTTCATAATTTCTCTTAGACTTAATTTTTTTTTTCTCTTATTCGAACTTTTTTTTTAGACCTTTTTTTCTTCTTCTCTTCTTCTCTTTTTTTTTTTAATATTTTCTCTTTTGTTAAAAAAATTTTTTTTTAACTCGCAATCACAAAAAAGTATATATATATATATATTTCCTTTTTTATTAATTATTTTATTTTTATTTTATTTCTTTTTTTTTTCTGCGAGTGTATAAAAAAAGTTCCTTTATTATACTATTAAATCTACTTAATAATATATTATATCTTACTATATTAAGAAATATAACATCGTTTGTTCCTCTTTAAAGATGATCCCGCGTACCATGATGGATGACTCAACGTCCAAGGGTAAAGCTGATTTACATCAACCAAAGGCAAATAATAAACCACAGGGTCAGGTTAGTGTAACTTCACCACTAGTTTTTTTTTTTTGTTCTCTATGGGTAATGATTTTGATCGTTCTTGATCAAAACTTGATACATACATTATATTTGCATACCCATCTTAGTAATGCAATTTAATAAGGTTCCTTAACAAAAATACTAAACTATGTTTTCTTTTTATCTCCTTCCCCTTCCACTCTCTTTCTTTTTTCAACCTTCCAACACTCCAACATTACTCTCCAACCTTCCAACTTTCCAACTTTTCAACACTACTTTCAACTTTCATACCTTATTCATATGTAGCAATTGGCTGCTCTTTTAAGAGGAAAACTTGACTATGATTATGAAATGTTTGGAACACAAAGACAAGAAGTTAGTCGTTCAAATAGTGCCCCGCCAACTCAAGTGGTGGATCAGCTTAGTCGGTTCGATCCTTCAGAAATAGATCCTTCTTCATTAGATCCACGTTTAGACCCTGATTATCCAGCATATTTTTATGCAAATTCACGTCTTGATCCCAGACTTCCACCTCCTTTGTATACTCCAGGGCAATCTTGGCAATTATGGGCTGGTAGCGGTTTAGGTGGTTTAAATAATAAATCAAATAACGGTTCTTCTAACCAACCTCCAAAATCTAAAATTTTGGAAAAATTTAGAGGTTTAGGTATGTATCACTTTAAATATAGATAAAATCTGTCATCCTACAAAAAAAAAGAAAGAAGAAAAAAAGTATACTCATAAATAAGTTTCTTTTTTTAAAAAAAAAAAAAGTAAAAAAAAAAAAGTAACAGTAATGAGTTTACAATGATTAATATCTGTAGATCAGTATCACTATTAAAGTATTAAATTTAAAATTTCCATTAACCCATTAAGTCAACAATTTCCATAAATGTAAAGATACACACCTTTAAATATATGACACATATTCACGCATTTAATATACATAAATTCTCAACTAATATAATCAAAATATTTTCTTTTTAATTTTTCATTTATAAACAATTTTTTAACAAATTTTATTTTACCTTGATGTTGTTATTTGTAATTATTATATTAGATGCCGATGATGATTTTCTACGTGAACATCCTTTGGATCAAAGTTTAGAACCGGAAAATCATTCAACATTTGGAGCACAACAGGATTTTCCCAATGAAACTGGTGGTCAATATGAACAATTCGGTACCCATGTCGGCAGCAGTGCTGCATCGCTTTGGAGGAATGAATTGACATCTCCACCACCTCAAATAGGAGCTAATGATCCAAATTCACAAAATAAACGGAAGAATTTAGTTGATATGATCCAAGAAGATTTCCCACGAACTCCTTCTCCAATGTATGCTCTTAGACAAGCTCAAGCACGAGAACGCCAAGCACTTGCTGAAGCTAATGTTCCATCAAATAATAATGTCGATATGGGAAATGATACGTTTGACGTTCATGATCTTAGAGCTGCCCTTGAATTGGAAGATCCACTTGGTCACTCAAACCATTATTCAAATTTGCGTATTCCACAGAATGATGATGAACATATGAATATGAAATCCGTTGTTAATGCCGCTCTAGATGAAGATTACGAACATCGAATAGGAGCCTATACAAGGGGAACTTCACCTCCACCACCACTTCGTAATACTAAATTTTCTCCCCCACCTCGTGCTTCATCTACACCGCCTACTCAAAATCATTTTCGTAATCATGCCCTTAATTTTCCACAAGAATTTCATGGAGATTTGTCTCACAATGATTTATACTATAATTTAAAAAGTTTGGAAGGAACTGTATGTATTGTTTACTATTTCGAAAATAATAATTATTATTATGCAACAATGTTACAATTAATTAATTTGATATAATTTTTTTTAGGATGATTATGAAGCTCTCCAACAGGCTCATCTTATCCGTCAACAACAACTTAAGCAACAACAGCAACAACGTTTAAAGATGCAACAATCACAATACAGCTCTTTGTTTAATGATAGTCCCACTTCTACCGGATATCAATATGGACTTGGTGATTATTTTTTTTTTTTTTAATATTAATTTTAAAAAATTAATTAATTACGTCCTTTTTTTTTAAAAAAAAAAAAAAATACACACTTTTGTTCGTTTATTAATTTAAAATAAATATTTGCAGAGCCCTATAATTCTTCTGTATGGGATGCACGCGACGAAGCTGTTTTAAGTCGAAATCTTCTTTCGGCTGATTTAGCATATGGACGTAGTAATTCTTTGAGTGCTTTAAGTTCTGGACGAGGTTCTATTGACTATCAAAAAGCGCTCCAACAACAACAACTTGGTTCAATCGGTGGTAGTAGAGCCGAACAATTGTTATCGTCTGAATATGGTACAACAAAAGCTAGTCCGTATTATAATTCATCTAATCTTAGCAATACTGGTGGTTTGGGTTCTCTTGCACAAACACGTGCTGCAAGTCTTGCTGAGAAAAATTTACGTATACAATCTCAGCAGTTGATGATTCAACAACAACAACTTAAACAACAACAAATGATACTTGCTAGAGAACAATTGCTAAGACATCATCATTCTGCTGAATATTTGAATGGCATTGGTGGATACGGTGGTATTGCTAGTGGACGTCGTAGTCATGATTTGAGTTCTAGCATTTCAGATCCTGGTCATGGAATGAGAAGTCCTTTATTAGAGGAATTTAGAAATAACAAGAATAAGAAATATGAGCTTAAAGTAAATAAGAATTTCTTAATTAATTAAAAATTCCTTTTTATTAGAAAGTAATATTAACTTATGATTTTTCTTTATAGGACATTGTTGGTAATATTGTTGAATTCAGTGGTGACCAACATGGATCACGTTTTATTCAACAAAAATTAGAAACTGCAAATAGTGAAGAAAAACAATTAGTCTTTGATGAAATTCTCCCCAATGCTTTGCAATTGATGACTGATGTTTTTGGTAATTATGTAATTCAAAAATTCTTTGAACACGGAAATCAAATGCAAAAGACGATCTTGGCTAAACAAATGGAAGGTCATGTTTTATCATTGGCATTGCAAATGTATGGATGTCGTGTTGTTCAAAAGGTATGTATATATAATGGTTTGATAGATGAAAAAATTTTTTTTTTTTTTACTAAAAAATTATTTGCACTTTTTTTCGCCAGGCTCTTGAACATGTTCTTACTGAACAACAAGCTACTTTGGTTAAAGAACTTGATGGACATGTACTTAAATGTGTTAAGGATCAAAATGGCAATCACGTCATTCAAAAAGCTATTGAACGTGTCCCAGCTGAACATATTCAGTTCATCATTAATGCTTTCCACAGTCAAGTATATAATCTTGCTACGCATCCTTATGGTTGTCGTGTAATTCAGCGTATGTTTGAACATTGTACAGATGAACAAACGGTAAGAATAAATTTTATCGTAAGTTTAAATTTTTTGAAGAAAAAGGTTATGTATATATATAATTTTTTTAATCGCTTAATTCTTTAAACTTAATTACAGAAACCACTTTTAGAGGAACTTCATCGGTATACTCAAAATTTAGTCCAAGATCAATATGGAAATTATGTCATTCAGCATGTTTTAGAGCGTGGAAAAGCAGCCGATAAATCAATGGTTGTAGCTAAAGTTCGGGGCAATGTCTTACAGATGTCAAAACATAAATTTGCCAGTAACGTTGTAGAAAAATGTGTTGCTTACGGTAGTAAACGGGATCGTCAAATGTTGATTGAAGAAGTTATTATGACCAAACCTGATGGGTGAGTAAAAATAATTTTTTTTTTTCGTTTTAAACGATTTATTTATTATATTATTATAATTATATTAATTATTATATTATTATTATTTTAATAGTACATCACCTTTAATTTCAATGATGAAGGATCAGTATGCTAACTACGTTGTCCAAAAAATGCTTGATGTGGTTGATGGTGAACAAAGAGATTTATTAGTCGCAAAAATCAAGCCGCATTTACAGTCGTTGAAAAAATACACTTATGGAAAACATCTTATTTCAAGTAGGTTAAAATTATCGTTTACTAACTAATGATGTTGTTATCATCTCCGAAAAGAAAAAATTAGGGATGCCTTTTTTTTCTTATTTAGTTTTGTTATTATTTTGTTATTATTGTAAATGCGTATTATTGAACAGAGGTTGAAAAGCTTATGATCATCACAGAAAATCAGAAAAATAGTCAAAACGGCGGCGGTCTTTCAATTGACGGAATGTCAAATACCGGCCTAGTATCACCCGTTAGTTCTACTACACCTCTTGGCACTGGTAATAATACTCCAGATATGTCATCATCACCACCTGTCGGTCCTGTTACCAACGTACCCAGTACAGCATCAGTTATGCCCGAACAAATCTAAAGAAGACTATTCCCTAACGATGTTATATATATAATTTTCATTTTTTTATATTAGTGGGTTATATTCCTTTCCTACTTTTAGAATCGGTTCTGGTTTGGAAATAAGGAACCCAATATTAATTTATATATATATAATTTTTTTTTTTTTTTTGCTTTTATATATCTTTTTGCACGAACTATATATACCTAATATTTTTCTTGATGACAATATTAAAATAAGTTGTTGTATATAATAACTAGTTTCTTGTCATCAATTTTATATAAAATACAATACCCTTTTTTTTTCTTTTTATTTTTTGAACATATTTTTGATCTTTTACCCTTCTTACTATACTGTACAGGTGTACTTAAAAAAATATTTATATATATTCTTCCCCCTTTTCTTTTTTCTTCCTTTGTTTAAAAAAACTTTTTTTTTCTTGTACGTACTATTTTTTTTTTTTATTTTATATTCTTTGCATAAAGCAAAAAAAAAAAAAAAATTTTTTTTATTTTTTTAAATTTTTTTTTTTTTTTTTTTTTTTTTTT
>JADRCO010002154.1:0-14945 GCA_021464525.1 Rhizophagus sp. LPA8_4_AMF | reverse complement strand
TACAAATTTTGTACAAATTCCGTACAAAGTTGTATAAAACCTGTACAAATAACGTACAATTACTTTTTATAGGGAAGAAAGGAATTTGGTTACCAAGATGTGATGAAGTGATGAGGTTAGAACAACATATAGGTATTACGTCCAAAGACAAATGGAAACAGAAATCCAAAGTTGACAAAGATGAAAAGAAGACGGAGGAGACGGAAAATAAAAAAACAAAAAAACAACAGATAAATACTAAAAAATAGAAAAAAATGAAAACGAATTAATTAGTTTAAGTACGCGTAATTGAATTATTGGTTTAATTTCTCCAGGTAATAATTCTCATTTAAATCAAGAAAATAAAATTATAGCATATAGGAAAATAGTATAGTAAATGGTAGACATAATTATATAGATTTTAGTATTAGGATATTTGTTCAAAATAATTGGTTATATAGAATATTGTAAGTCTATTACATTATTTTATAGGTATTTGTATAATTATGTAATTTTTTACTATAAATAATAAATGCATTACCAAAAAAAAAAAAAAAAAAAAAAAAAATAAAAAAAAAAAAAAAAAAAAAAAAAAAAAAATCAATTAAATGTTATATTTACAGCAGTAAAAAGAGTGTATATTTTAGTTTTGTTTTTGATAATTAAAGAATTATGATAAGCCGGCTAGCTCAATAAACGAATTTTAATATCACCTGTCCTTGGTAGTCAGTAAAAATACTTCTATTAATTGGAGTAACTATAACATAAAAATTTAATTAAAAATTAAAAATAACATTATAATTTACATCTGAAGGAGTGCACTTCATTTAATATGAGTAATTACTTAATATTAACAATCATGATTTAATTTTTGATTTGTCACTTTATGTAAAAAGAAAAACTGATGATATAAAGTTACTTGGCTGGTATAGGTCCGCACAGATCAGATCAGATTTGATCTGAGATTTTCTGATACCTTTTGGCTGATTATTTATACACTTTTAAATGACTGCTTAAGAAAGGAGAATAGTAATTCAAACAAACATTTAGAAAAAGAGAAATTAAGAAAAAAATGATCCGATAGGATTGATCCACAAATAAAATGTGATTCCATATTATTAGCTGGTATTATTTTCATTAATAAAATTGATAGAAATATTATATAAGTACTTCATCTATGTCCTCTGGCATAGATTTTATGTCATAGAAAAAGTAATCATTTGGCAAATGCAGCCAATCTTGTACTCTTTTAGCACTATTAGCTGGATTGGCAAGATTTTTTTTTGCAACTTCTCCTGTTGCAAAAACTCATTTTGAATTACTGCAAAGAAATTGAAGATATTTGCATAATTCAAAATAGAGTCGAATGCAAAGGGGATTATTGCAGTGGCCAACTCAAGTGCCAAATATTTCTTTTGGCCTACGAGTGATATGGAGAATAACGTGAGATGGTCATCAATAACTTGGATGTTATAGGTCCTTACTCTTTGAGCATTCCAGATAGTTACCAAATAATTGACATAGATTGCAGACTGATATTATCAACAATTTCTTTATGTCACCAACTGTGTGTTCTTGTGTAATTCTAAACATTGTCCTGCTACTTCAGTATTCATCACTTCTTATATACTGTCTGATAAATATACAACATTAAATCATTCTTTCATGAACTGATATTATCTATAAACATATTATTTGCCATTTTGATTCTATCAGGAATTTCATTTTGAAACACAAGAAAAATTGGAGATAAACATTTTTAAAATAATAAAAGTCTGCTCTAAAATATTATAATCTAAAATTCTTGAAATTTTATGCGTAAAATTTGCAGCAAAATCTAGGAAGTTTATAAATTAAATCTTGCTACTTCTGTTTAATTATTGCCTTTGATTGTTGTCATCTCAATAATTTTTGATTCAATCTTTCTGTAATCAGTTGCAAATATCACTTCTAGCTTTCTGACTAAAGATTCTTGTAAGATTAATTGATCATTCATTTGTAGCATCTTTTTTATTTCCATAAAAGTTTTTCTTACAGTAATCTTCTTAATGTAATTTATTGTTAAATAAATGCACAAATGAGGTATGGTGAATACTCATTGCACATCATCTTTGTTATAATAGTTTGTTTGGTATTAGAATCAAATTTGTCATTCTGATTGAATTGCTAGACTTTGATGTAAATACAATATTTATCATGTCTAATGATGTATTGATTATTAAATTTTTGAACTTGGTGTTAATTACATCAAGAAGATGTATAGCTGATTTCTCCTCTAGAATCAGTAGACTTTAATCAAATAACCTTGTAGTAAGATAAAGAGACAGGGTTTAGCACATTAATTATGCTATCTAGCAGCCTCATAGTAAGATATGCATGTCACAGTAATGAGATAAAATACTTTTATCTGGATGCTCTTCTTTCTTCATGCACAAAGTGATATTCTATATTCCTGAAAATGTGTAAAACACCAACTTCTACTTGTAATAATACTTCTTAGTCCACCAGCTAAGTCACTATACAAAGTTCATCATATTGCATTAGAATATTTATAAGATAAAATGCATTTTAAAGTTTAATGTTTCACTCTGTATATGGTTTTTGATAATATTCTGAAATGGGCAAAAGTGTATTAAAATATTTATTAACAGAAAAATACTGCACTCATTGTGATGTTGAATTATTGATGAAAAATTTTTTCTGATAATAATATAGTAATGTTGAAAGTATTTTAGAGAAGTAAAAATTTTTTTTTTTAAAAAAAAAAAAAAAATAGAAAAATAAGAAAAGTGGGTTGATAAACGAAAATAATTAAAAAATAAACCTGAAATTGATGATTAAATAATGATGTAATAGTGTCATGTGTTTAATTTATCTAAATAAGTAAATGTATAATGATAATATACTTATAAAATATTATGACATCATTACTTAATAAATTTGCTCTGAAACAACTTAATACATTTTTATGTATGTTTAAATAAAATGAGTTGCAAAAAATTTTTATTTATTTTATAATTTCTTTTATGTTTTAATTTGACTCAATAAATATTTTTGATTTGTAATAATTTTAAAAAAGATTTTTTGTTTCGATATATAAAAAAATCATTGGATATATGTCATATGATTGCAGATCATTTGTTTGGTTATTGTAATGAACGCACCTCAGATAAATTTCAAAAATTATGAAAACCCCAATAATATGATACAACAATTTCAAAGAAAAGTGTTTTTCAAAATTAGAGACTTTAAACATAATTTCATGTGAGAAAGGAAACTTTTCTCAAGTAAATCTCTTGAAAATTTAGTTCAAAACCTAACAATAACTTATAGGAGAGGATTTTTATTTTATTTTATTTTGGATTTTTTTTATAGGGATTTGCTTTTGACTCTTGGGTAAGTGAGTATTAACCAGGGTGTGGAGTTTTTTTTTTCATTTTAAGAATGTATCTAACATTCTTCAGATCGAAGAGATTTTTCATTGATTCATATTTTATTCGCACTACTAGTCTAATAGCATCTAATACTATTTTGATGATCCCTTTTATGCCAGCTTTTTTAACTTTTGGAAGCATTGTTTTAAATTTATATGAAAAGTACTTATCTATAAATTAATGTATGGCGTTAATTAATGATGAGATATATATATATATGTATTTCCCATAATAATTATTTTCATAATAGGAATTTTTCTAAAAAAAATTTAGCATTAACAGCATAATAAAATTTTATTTGATACTATTTTTTAAACAACATTTTTTTAAATAAAAGATAATTTTTGAATAAAAGATGATTTTTGATTTTTATTTTTTGGATCATACAATACATTTATATTTATTTATAAAAAAATACAAATATAGTATATTCAAAAAAAATATACTAATCAGTTGATCCAACTCCTCTACTCACATACTACCTCTCAATCTACCCAGCATTGCAGCAATATTTTCAACCAGTAATTTTAATTAAATAACACTACAGATAAATCCGCTTACAAGATGATATGAACCTCTTGACTCTTAAATTAATGGCTTCAAACCCCTTTACCAACCTAATAAATAAAATGTGAACTTGAAAATACAATTTAAGTATTGATATTTTAGTGGATTTTCCAAAATAAATCTATTTGATTAATATATGCATCATTTATAATACTGTTATTACTGTACAAACGTGGTAAAATGCAACACGTAAATCAATATTTAAAATTTTATGATCACGTGATAGTATCTCTTTTCGCACGTGATCGGGACCATAGTGATTCATCTAAAGGAAAGATTTGCACAATGAAATTGTTACGACAGCATGATTGTTATACAAAAGATGCAACTGCAAACGCCAAACTGCATATGGACCTATAAAGTTTGTAGTTTTATGGAGCCTTATTTTAACTCTTCATTACTAGAATTTTTAATTAATTAGTGGCGCATATTTTTTAAAAAAAAAATGGATTTTGATATATCACTTCAATGTGAAAAATGCGGTGAAGAATATACAAATGAGTACGTTGAGTGGTGTAGGTCATGTCGAATAAATTATTTAAAAAGTAATTTCACAAACTGGACAAGTGAAAATGAAATTATTGATAAGTTTATTCAAGAAATGCAATTAAAAATTGAATCTTATTATGATATAGTATTTGAATGGATACCATATGATCAGTTTTATAATATTAAAGAAATTGGAAAAAATGGTTATATGACGGTGCATTCAGCAATATGGAAAGGTAGCCTATTACGGTATAATGAAAATGTTATAAATGACCAAAGGAAAAACCAGAATAAAAAAGTTATTTTAAAACATTTTCATAATTCACGAATCATCATTGATGATTTCCTAAATAAGGTATGAATTGCTTATTCATTAAATTTAAAAATTTTTAAAATTTATTTTTAATATTAATTTTGTTTTAATAGATTGATTCATATTCAATTAAACATCAAGATAAAATTCGTAAAATTTATGGAATATCTCAAAATCCGGATACTAAAGATTACATTTTTGCTCTTGAAGATGAATATTGTGAAAAATGTGATTGGAATCACGATGATCGTAAATGGCATTATAAATCATGTCAAATAAATTATTTAAAAAGTAATTTCACAAACTGGTCAAGTGAAAATGAAAAAATTGATCAGTTTATTCAAGAATTGCAATTAAAAATTAATTCTTATAATGATATAGTATTTGAATGGATACCATACGATCAGTTATATAATATTAAAGAAATTGGAAAAAATGGTTATATGACAGTGTATAAAGCAATATGGAAAGGTAGCCCATTATTTTATAATAAAAATATTCTAAATAACCAGAAGGAAACCCAGATTAAAAAAGTTACTTTGAAATTTTTATGTACCTCACAACATATTACCAATGAATTACTAAACAAGGTATGATTTTTTTATTCATTAAATTTAAAGATCTATTTATAACAATTTTGTTTGCTTTATAGATTAATATATATTCAACTAAACATCAAGAATATATTCGTGAAATATATGGAATATCTCAAAATCCAGATACAAAAGATTACATTATTGCTCTTGAAGATGGATATTGTGAAAAATGTGATAAAAAACATGAAAATCATAAATGGTATATATCGTGCCAAATAAATTATTTAAAAAGAAATTTCACAAACTGGACAAGTCGAAATGAAAATATTGATAAGTTTATTCAAGAAATGCAATTAAAAATTGAATCTTATGATGATATAGTATTTGAATGGATACCATTTGATCAATTTTATAATATTAAAGAAATTGGAAAAAATAGTTATGAGACAGTGCATTCAGCAATATGGAAAGGCAGCCTATTATGCTATAATGAAATTATCCTAAATAACCAGAAGGAAAACCAGAATAAAAATGTTACTTTAGAATTTTTATGTAAATCACATGATGATATCACCTATATATTATTAATAAACAAGGTAAACAATTTTCTATTCATTAAATTTAAAGGTCTATTTTTAATAATAATTTGTTTGTTTTAATAGATTAACATCATGTATTCAATTAAGCAGCAAGATGATATTCGTAAAATTTATGGAATATCTCAAAATCCAGATACAAAAGATTACATTGTTGCTCTTGAAGATGGATATTATGAAAAATGTGATAAAAAATATGCAGATATAAATCATAAATGGTATAAAACATGTCAAATAAATTATTTAAAAAGTAATTTCACAAACTGGACAAGTGGAAATGAGGATATTGATAAGTTTATTCAAGAAAAGCAATTAAAGATTGATTCTTATGATGATATAGTATTTGAATGGATACCATATAATCAGTTTTATAATATTGAAGAAATTGTAATAAATGATTATATAATGGTGCAGTCAGCAATATGGAAAGGTAGCCTATCATGTTATAATGAAAATATCCTAAATAACCAGAAGAAAATCCAGAATAAAAAAGTTACTTTAAAATATTTATGTAGATCACAATATATCACCTATGAACTACTAAACAAGGTATGATTTTTTTTATTCATTAAATTCAAAGATCTATTTTTAATAATAATTTGTTTGTTTTAATAGATTAACATCATGTATTCAATTAAGCAGCAAGATGATATTCGTAAAATTTATGGAATATCTCAAAATCCAGATACAAAAGATTACATTGTTGCTCTTGAAGATGGATATTGTGAAAAATGCGATAAAAAATATACAGATACAAATCATAAATGGTGCAAAACATGTCGAATAAATTATTTAAAAAGTAATTTCACAAACTGGACAAGTGGAAATGAGGATATTGATAAGTTTATTCAAGAAAAGCAATTAAAGATTGATTCTTATGATGATATAGTATTTGAATGGATACCATATAATCAGTTTTATAATATTGAAGAAATTGTAATAAATGATTATATAATGGTGCAGTCAGCAATATGGAAAGGTAGCCTATCATGTTATAATGAAAATATCCTAAATAACCAGAAGAAAATCCAGAATAAAAAAGTTACTTTAAAATATTTATGTAGATCACAATATATCACCTATGAACTACTAAACAAGGTATGATTTTTTTTATTCATTAAATTCAAAGATCTATTTTTAATAATAATTTGTTTGTTTTAATAGATTAACATCATGTATTCAATTAAGCAGCAAGATGATATTCGTAAAATTTATGGAATATCTCAAAATCCAGATACAAAAGATTACATTGTTGCTCTTGAAGATGGATATTGTGAAAAATGCGATAAAAAATATACAGATACAAATCATAAATGGTGCAAAACATGTCGAATAAATTATTTAAAAAGTAATTTCACAAACTGGACAAGTGGAAATGAGGATATTGATAAGTTTATTCAAGAAAAGCAATTAAAAATTGATTCTTATCATGATATAGTATTTGAATGGATACCATATAATCAATTTAATGATTTCAAAGAAATTTATGATAAATACACTAAAATATATTCAGCAATATGGAAGGATGGTCCATTATATTATTGTGATAATATAATGGAATGGACAAAAAAAAGGAGTGCAAATATAAAAATTATTTTAAAATTTCTACATAATTTACAAGATATTGATAATGAATTTTATAATGAGGTATGAAGTATAAAAATTTCTATAAAATAAGCACTTCCAATATATTAATTTCTTTTTTTGTTTGATAGTATAATATTTTATATGGAATATCTCAAGATCCAAACACAAATGATTATATTGTAATTCAAGCTGAATATTGTAAAAAGTGTGGCGAAAAATATATGGAAGCAATACATAGTTGGTATAATCCGTGTAAAATAGACCATCTAAAAAAAAATTTAACAAGTTGGACAAGTAGAAATGAAACAATTGACGATTTTATTAAAAAGGCACAATTGAATAATAGTTATTTTGGCAATACATTTGAATGGATACCTTATGATCAGTTTAATGATATTAAAGAAATAGGTAAAGGAGGTTTTGCTACAGTATATTCAGCATTATGGAAGGATGGTCCATTATATTATGATAATAATGAAAAGAAATGGATAAGAAAAAGTGGAGCAAATAAAAAAGTTGCCTTAAAATGTTTACATGACTCACAAAATATCACCAATGAACTTCTACATGAGGTATGGTTTTCTGGTAGTAACATATTAAAATTATATATTTATTTTTAACAACTAATTTATTTTTTATAGGCTAAAGTGCATTCAATGAAAAAATCTCTTTATATTTTAAGTATATATGGAATATCTCAAAATCCAGATTCAAAAGATTATATTATGGTTCTTGATTATGTAGAAGGTGGAGATCTTAATAAGTGGATAATTAAAAATCATAGTAAATTTGATTGGTCATATAAATTACTTTCATTATGGAATACTATTAGAGGTCTTAAAGAAATTCATCAAAAAAAAATGGTTCATCGTGATTTTCATACTGGAAATATATTAGTTAAGAATGAATATTGGCCATATATTTCAGATATGGGATTATGTGGGAAAGTTGATGATATAGATGAAACAAAAATCTTTGGAGTTATGCCTTATGTAGCTCCTGAAGTATTAAAAGGAGAGAAATATACTCAAGCAGCAGATATATATAGTCTTGGTATGTTAATGTATTTTGTAGCTACTGGAAAACAACCTTTTTACAATTGTGCACACGATCAATATTTAGTGATAAGCATATGCAAAGGAGTTAGACCCGAAATAAATGAGCCAGAAGCACCAAAATGTTATATTGACTTAATGAAGAGATGTTGGGATTCGAATCCAGATAATAGACCAAGTATAAATGAAATATTTGAATTAATGAAGTCATTTAATGATTCCAAAAAACAGCAACATAATGAAAT
This sequence comes from Rhizophagus sp. LPA8_4_AMF, assembly GCA_021464525.1. Classification (NCBI taxonomy): domain Eukaryota; kingdom Fungi; phylum Glomeromycota; class Glomeromycetes; order Glomerales; family Glomeraceae; genus Rhizophagus; species Rhizophagus sp. LPA8_4_AMF. The sequence goes on along the minus strand of JADRCO010002154.1, from coordinate 6,144 downwards.
TGGAAAGCAATTGAAAGAAGCAGAAGAATATAGAAAAGCAAATCCTTTATCAATTGAAGTTATTCAATCAAATACTCATCCACAAGCTATTTATACATCTCGATTACTTAACCCTTTTACGAAAAGCCTTTCGAAATATGATAATGTTGATAACAATTCAGTAGAAATTATAGACTTTACAGAATAAGTAATGCTAAATTTTAATACAATTCTATTTAGTTTACTAACTGAGATCACATTGTTATGCAGATCTACGAATGAATAAGAAAAATATTTTAAAATTATTACTTTCATAGCTTATTTATATATATATATATATATGGTTATTGTTTACCTATTTTTTTATTTTTGACAAACATGTTTTACTTTCGTACCGGTAAATTTTTGGTATCATTTATATAATTAAAAACAATTTGTCTATATTTAGATTATTTGTATGCCGTAAATTTTTGAATTGCTAACGTGGTGCATATCTTATTACGGATTACCAGTTACTAAATTATGTCATGGTTCGTAATTTATTAATATATTTGTCTATACTTATTGCCAAAAATATTATCGTGTAATTTAAGGTGCGGGCGTTGCTAGTAATATAACTATTTAAATAATACCGCTTAAATTTAATTTGATCATACTTTAAATATTAAAAACATACTAAGTTTATCGGACCATAAAATAAGTCTTATGCATATTAAGCACCAGTAGCCGGGATCTCAACAAATAAAGTTTGTATCGTTTCACATGAAAAATTTTAATTTCATTCCAGTTATCTATAGATAACTTGTAAATTTATGGCAAACAATTCTATGTCAAAAGTCTGCTGAAAAACAGCAGGGGATCTTCTGCAAAACGGCAAGTCCGCTGCTAAAGGCTAGCAGACTTTTGACATAGAATTGTTTGCCATATTTCTCAACATGAACAGTACAAATTACATGATCGACATTCTGATCACCATATGAGTGCTAGCTGAAATTGCTTTAAAAAAATCACGTGATATCGACGTTATGAAGAAAATTTTCATCCTTTTAAAGTTAATATTTAATATTACTCCTCCTCCTTTTACATAAAATAAATAAATAAATAAATATAATATTTAATATTAAGTGCTAACAAATAATTAATTTAGCACATCTTATGATTCTATAAATCTTTTATATATTAAGTAAACTCATTCTTTGTAAAAATAATAATGTAATTCAAAAAATTATATTGTAATCTCAAAATTATGATAATGATGATAACATTCTAATGTCTAAATTTTTTAAAAAGTATTAATGTCAAAATTAATTTCCTTGGTAATATATCCTATATTTATAAAAGATATGTTAAAACGGGATAAAAAAAAAAAATCTTGTCGATATACATTCAACATATTGGAAGCTCATATATACTTACCATTATGAGATTGATTGAGATTCTTATTAATATCTAATTCAATTTCTTTTGTAAAGTAATCTAATGAAATCATACAAATACTTGATTAATATAGTCAAACTATTTTGATGAACGTTAATTTCTTATAGTTTAGTTGCTAATCAGAATTTATACCTTTATCATTATCGTCTTCATTTGAATCATCATCAGTCTTTCTTTTACCTTTAAACGAATGAACATTATTAGTGAAATCAAGCTAAAAATACATAACTGATAATCTTTAATAATTAATAAATAATTACCAGCAATCAATTCCATGTTATTTTCCCGATAATAATAAAATGGGTCTAAATAATTAATTAAATATTAAATAAAATTATTATTAAAAAAGGTAATTTATAAATTATGTGATAAAATTATTTACCAGTTTCTAATTTAATAGATTCACTTCTTGAACTTCTTTAGGACATCGCGGATTGAATCATGCCGCTTAAAGGCCTACTCTTATAAACGGAACCTGAATTATTTATATTTACAGGTCCTATATCCGGTGATTCTATAATTTTGGTTCGCATACCCATTCTTCACAATAAATCAATTTTTTAATTTTATCACATATTTCAGTAGCTGGTGGTCTTTTTTCTGGATCAGGATGCCAACATTCTTTCATTAATTCAATATAGCCTTCAGGTGCATTTGTAACAATTGGTGGTCGTAAACCATCACAAATTTTAATAATAAGATCTGTATTATGATTTTGATCCCAAAAAGGTCTTCTACCAGTCATTAACTCCCACATAATCATTCCGAAACTATATATATCTGAAGCTTTAGTATATTTTTGTCTAAGAAATATCTCCGGATCCATATAAGGAATAATTCCATAATTTTCATTATCATCCGCAGATTCAGTTGATGATTTACTTATACCCAGATCGCCTATTATTACATCATATTCGCTATTGTTATAATAATAATCATTAAGATATACGTTAGGATTATTTTTAGAATTAAAAAAGATATTTCCGCTATGTAAATCCCTGTGAACAATATTTACACCATGTATATGTACAAGTCCAGTTATTATCTTACTTAAGATTTCCAACTTTTCCTGCCAACAAATATTATAAAAATAATTGGAAACATAATGCATCAAATCACCAAAATCATAATATGGCATAATTATCATAATATCCTGAGAAATAGGATCTTGAGTGATTCCGAAATATTCACTAATGTGACTTTTATTATAGTTACGCAACTTGTTTAAAATTTTTAATTTATTTAATTTGTCGATAGTATTTTTTTCCCATTCTGCTGAGGTAAAATCATGAAATACTTTGAGCTAAATTAAAGGAAATTTTTATTAGTTTATTATAAGATGTTTATTAACCAATTGCAAACTAGAATATTAATATTGCATATACCTCGTTCAACTCCTTGGATGTAATATTTTTAGAATCATTAAGTTTTTTTGAGGACAACTATATAATTATGATGACGAACAACTTTGGTGTTTTCTGTGAAATTCAAATTAAAAATTGGACCATCAATCCAAGTAGCTTTATAAATTTTACTAAATCCTCCTTCAGCAATAAATTCAACATTTTTGAATTGTTCATAAGGAACAAACTCCAATATCCTTGCATTTCTATTAGTTTGCTTATAATTGATGCTTTTGTATGGAGAATCAAACTCTGCACGTGAAGAATGTGTATATCTAATAAAGTCATCAATAATTTTGTTACCGCTTTTCTTAAACTTGTATACTTCTTGTATTGTGTAACAAGTGAAACAAAGCTGAAGATATTTATATGAAGCCAATCCAATATTACATTCATTACATTTCATTTTTATTTTGTTAACCGCAGTCTGTGTTGATTGCCTTAAAGGCGTGTTGTTTGATATTAAAATATTAGTGTTATGCATATTTTATTTCAAGGTTCTCATTCATTTAAGGCCATCTTATATATAATAAAATTGATTAAATGATAGAATTTCTTTATGGAAAGATTTTCCGAATGAAGAACTTTGGAATATTTTGACCGAAGTTAATAAACTCCGAGAACTCCATTATTTTGTACATGATCATCGGGCCTTCATGACCATTTTTGTAAACAACATTATCTGTTATTGACGAGAAAAAAAATATTTTATTTTATTTTAGAAATACAATAATGTTGCAAACAAAGTTTCATGTCGCTGACAAAATTTTTTTTTAGTCTTTAGGTGAATATAAAATGAAATAATTAGAATTCTGCTTGCTGCGTAGTGTTTGGCAGAAGAATTTAGGTTAGAGTTTAATGTTATTTGTTATCGGGAAACTATAATTTTTTTTTTTTTTTTTTAAAGAAAAAAAAAAATTAAAAAGTTATTTGCGTCAACAAATTTATAAAGCCTGCGTTTGCGTAGAAGCGTAGTACTGTAGTTGTGATTTTTGGAGATATTTAAGGAATTACTCAGATAATGTAAATAGTTTCACGCCGATAGTTTGAGACTATATATAAAAATTCTCCAAGAAAGACTTTCAAAATAAAGTAAAAAAGATCATGCAGTTATATAGCTTTTAAGACGTTAATTTTCAACCAGTCACATGATGACGGTACACGCAGAAAGTAACTGCAAAAGAACAAATTTGTATAATTTGATATAATTTTTTTCTGAATTGTCAATTTCTACACAGATCACACGTTTAATTTGCTGATATTGCGATTTCTGCAGGAGAAAAGTGCAGAACTGTTTTTATATATTTAAATCATCGTTTAATTGTTTTATTAAAATAAATTAAATTGATCGAATTATTTGATACTAGAGACAGTTGTTGCTTTTATATATATCTTCATAAAATTGCGATTTTCAGCGGTTTGTAATTGTAAATATTAAAATATTATAAATAATGATTAATCATATTAATCATACTGTTTTGGCGATTTCTGATTAATAACAATGTTTAATTTTAGTATTTAATGAAAAATTAGTAATCTCTGGATTTGGTACAGTTTGTAACGTTTTATCGGAAAATTTTGCAATAGACTCTGCCATTGTAAAATCGAATTATATTATATTTATGTGTAGTTTAACAATGACATTTTATAATAAGCTAGTTAATATGCTAATGTATAATAAATCTGGCTAGTCAAATTATCGATTATATTTATAAGTACATAATGTATTTACAATATTACGTTCTTTCGCTCTATATTTTTAACAAATCTTTTATTTATTAAAATGAAGCATATCGAACATTTTATCGTGTATTTACGTATAGTCGGAGTTCGTCGAAACATATTTGCCTGTTACACATGATAATTATATATTATTAATCAAATAAATGAATTGTAAAATTATTCATGTGAGTTTAATATACTTGTCATTTAAATTTGGTTAATTACTCGATTCACATATTACCTATGACTTATTTTAATAGCGTTATGATTACATTTATGTTGTGTTATACAATAATTATTTTTTACTTTTCGCAAAAATTTACATATGCATAAAAAAGCTAAATTCCTATTTCTGGTTATGATGAATGAATAGTGACATAACCTTGCATTATTATTCTTGGCGTGTTGATATACACTATTCACGTGCAATGCGTGTGCGACAATTAATATTTCGGGATTATGAAAAAAAAAATGATTTTCGAAATATGACGTATTTTTTGAAGATTTTCACCTGATTGTAACAAAAAAGGTATAGGAATTAATTACCGTTTGGTGATGATGTTTTGATGACCCCACTTTTTCGGACGACAATCCAAAGTAGATACCTTTTTTGCTAATAACGATATCCATTTTTTTAAAAGGAATATGCGTTATTGTATTGCTTAATTTGATTTTATCATACAATGATAAAACGAGAGGATGTTTACGAATGTACTACCCAAAATTTTTTCTTTGTTAATTATAATGATATAATAACCGGAGTGATTTTCCGTCGCAATGGTTCCGGTGTTATAAATAACAAATTTGTTGTTGTTATAGAGGATGATCTCAATGATTATTATTATTATTTAAACAATGTAAAAAGGAACATTCCCTATGTAACTATATATTTTCATAAATATATAAGGACCGATAGATAGTTTATTGGAAAACCCCAAATCAAAAAAAAATTTTTTTACATTTTTTCTTTTTCTTTTTTTCTTTTAACAAAAAACTTTTTTTTTTTTCATTATTCATTATTCACTAAATCAAAAATGGTCGCTGATTTTGTAGTTGATTTTCTTCGTTCGATCTCCGATGTAAGTTTAAAAAATATAATTATTTTTTATGTACGATGATTTTTTAATATTTACTGATAAAATATTTTTTTTTTTTTTTTTAAAAAAAAAAAAAATTATATTAATTATATTAATTAGCATTTTAAAAAACAAAATACTTTTATTATGAATGAAGATTACGAACATGAAGCGAGTAAAATTTATGATGGAGAGGATTTTTTGGAATTTTCCCAACTTTATATAAAAAGTGATAGGATTAAACATAAATTAGGTACCGTATTCGAATTATATTTAATACATTTTTATTACATTTATGATTAATTTTAAATCTTTTAACTTTTATAGAAAAATTGGTTAAGAAAGCCGATCAGCTTATCCTCGATGACCCTAACGATCATATTGGATCTCGGCTTATCCTAGATGACCAAAAAGATCATACTGGACCTCAATTAGGTTTTTATTTAAATTATTGTGGCGCAACTAAATTTCTTCCCTCAAAAAAAAAAAAAAAAAAAAAGAATAAATTTTTTTTTTTTTTATTTTTT
>JADRCO010002153.1:0-14946 GCA_021464525.1 Rhizophagus sp. LPA8_4_AMF | reverse complement strand
ACGAGGTGTTTTTCGACCACGTCCATCAACTTCTGTAACTTTTTCAAAGTGCTTACGGATTTCTTCTGATGGTGGTCTTCCACGAGACATAATTTTAAAAAGGTTGTTTTGCAAAGAGATCATTTATAAATATGAAAGGTTGCAAAAAAAAAGTTGTTTGTTAATTAAAATATAATTACGCAATTTTATTGTAATAATCATGCCAACCAATGTCGATCAATATTTTAAAACAATTAAAAACCGTTTTCAAACAATAAAAAACTGATTTTAATTGTTTTAATACATCTTGTTTTAAATCACGTGCCATCCCAGATATAATTACCTTCACCAAAGATAACCACTTCTCCATATTTCTTCATGTTTACCCTTTTTGGAAATTCAGATTGAATTAGTAGAACAATATTTACAAATATATTTCCATCATATGCGATAACATGATCATACTAAGTGTAAGAACCAAGTAGGATCGCGTGTTGGTTCATAGAACCTTTTTATAATAGAATGGTAGATCATTTTCTGAATTGGACTGTACTCCAATGATGGGCTTATCGTGAGTCTTCTTTGGATCTTCCCAGAATCAAGATTTAAATCTTAAGATTTTTGCAGAGTTGTAATTCAATTCTCAAATCACACATCTTTTGATAGAATCTTTTTCATCGCAATTGTCTAGTTTATCTGTGATATGATTTTGTAAATGTTTGTTAATAGTGTAAATAAATCAAAGATGACAACAAAAAATGCATGTCTTAGTAAAGACTAACCAGATAATTCCAATTAACAAATGACACTAAATGGGCAAGTAACAATAAGGGCAGTGACATATATTACATCATATTTAGTTTAATATAAACTTACCCCTCCCCCCTTGTCAGATTTAACAGCCAATCAAATTATTATATTATAAATCATGTGATTTTATTGTGTAATGTAAGATTTTAACTATCCCCCTTTAATAATTACGTAATAAGTGTCACCTCCTAACCATATCATAGTCTTTTTTATGTTCACCTTAGCCATCTGCTGTCTCTTTCCAAAAAACTCATATACTATCATCACCTTCATTTTTCAGTTTACAGACTTTACAATCATACTTTATGTAATTCTTCTCTTTCTTCCCAAGAATTGGTTTAATTGCATCAGGAAATCATTGCATTCCATATTTTATTGTTTTCCATTCTTGATCTTTATGTAAAATGTATAACCATCTATCATGGCTTCAGTAAATGAACGTCTAAATAATCCTGTTGCAAATTCTGCCATCTCCATTGCGGAAATAGTATCATCATTCATCAATGTCTTTTTTAAGTACTTTTCCAATAAGGTATCTTTTGAGGTAAGAATAAATGCCATCATCGTCAACGTCCATAAGTTTTTCAATTCCTTTATGAATGTCTTTATCCAAATCGTCAAATAAATCCTTCAAGGAAGTTTCATAAAGTTTTCTATATTTCTTATCAACTGATTTTGAAAACCAAAGTGTATCAAAATTTTTAGATTCCTCTGCGTATTTCTAGGTCATTATATTACCACATTTGTCACATTTGTTGTAAAATATCGGCCACCGAATTAATTATTTCGTCAAAAATTCTTAGTTAACCGCAAAATCAATCAATCATTTTTTATTTTGACAATGAGTTCTGAATAGTCCTTGTTTTGTAACGATAGCGGGGGCATTTACCAAGATAGGTGCGTCAATTTGCACTAATTTAGAAGTTCTCGTTCCATTGATAAATGAAAGTTTGGTTCAATACAATTTTTTTCGCTTTAGCCTTGATTTACAGGAAATATCTAAGTGAGGGGATGTAACACTATATTTCCAATATGGGTAGGCCCTCAGAGACTTAAGCAGACAATACCGAGCTTTCCCAACTCGAAGCACTTTCATTAAATGATCTGCGAAGTCAAGAGATTACAACCCATTCCCGGCGAGAGAGAACGTCCTATTATGAACGATTCTATCTCATTCATTGATAGTCTACAAGTTCAATCGATTGAGAATAGCACCTTTGACAATAGGTAAGAGTAATAACACAAATACGTTGTAGGGGTTACCTTTACATAGTATGCAATATTATTTGCAAGGCGCAGCATTATAATTATTTTAAGTTTTACATGTTTAAAGTGATTTTTTTTAGTGACGAAACCTCCTGTCACAAGAGGGTATAAACTGGTGATTTATTACGACATAGTTCTTATCGTTATATAGTTCTTATAAGATATCTTAAACTATATTTTGTTTTATTTTATTTTATTCTATTATATTATATTATACGACATTGAAATTTTGGGGAACACAAAATTGTAGATCTGAAAAATACTTTTGTTGAAGTATTTGAATTTTGATCGACATTTAGAGATTTTGGAAAATCATAAGGGGAATTTTAATTTTCATTGTCATGAAAAAGTAGAAAATGACAGGCATTTTGGACTTAGAATTATTTTAATTATTTTGATCAATTTTCCGTAAATAATCGGAACACAAGAAATAAATATTCTACTTGCACATCACCTGGTGGCACAGATACTAAATCTGGCAGGTAATACTGCGGGGTGATCCCTACAACGTTCTCAATTTTTCAACAAAAAAATAGTTGTCCATTTAAGAATTTATTGAAATTTTATTTAATTATTTTGTAAGCCTAATTTGGCATAAAATTATATACTGATTATGATTAATTAACATGGAAGAATTTCCTGTCTTCTGAAAATTCAGATTTCTCGGCTCCCAACTTAAGAACTAAGTAAGCTTGTCCGATTGGCACCGGATTGTTAGTTCCGGGTATAATACTACCTTGTAGGCCTTGGGGTATGTGAAAACCGTTAGGGATAAGGTTTCCATTACAAATACCGTCCCGAACGGCATGCAATTCTTGAATATCCTTAAAGTGGAAAATGCAACGGCTTTGTTCATCTCGACGTTGAGGAGGGTTGAGGTTATACGTAGCAAATTGGTCCATTGCGTTATCATAGGCAATCCAGCCGTAGTTATTGATCCATACCGGATTTGGTTTTATTACCAAAACCGGATCTAATTTATCGGCTTTAGAAATTTGCTTAACATATTTTTTGACAATGGCGTTTACTGCTTCCGGAAAGGTCGTTTTGATTGTTTCTTCGATGGTTGGATATAACGATAAATCAAGTTCTGTAATGAAATATTAGAAATGATTAGAATATTCAAATATTGATTATTTGAAAAATAGATTTTTACCTTCGTTCTCATTTTTTTTGGACATTTTTGAGTTGTTGAGAAAAAAGAGATCAAAGTTTATTGATTATCATTTTATCAAATTTGATTTATTATGTCCTTAACCGATTACGTCATTACGCATCTTGTGTACGATATTAACGTACCCCTGATCCATTGAAAATTAGATATGCTATTTTTAATCAACCTGATGAATAATCTAACGATCTTACCTTACTTCGGAAAAAATTATTACCGATGCTAAACAAGCACACGTGCAAAAGTTCCTCGTTTATCAAATCGTTGCCAAAACAACTACCAATAATAAAAAATTGCGAATAAACTGCTGTTATGTGTCCTGCCATGTAAAGAAATATTTTTTGCGGCTCCATAAATTCTCCTTGTCTTTCTTTGTAACACAAAAGATACTACGGGTATACTCTTTATAACAACTGATTTTATATTATACATTACGTAACTCTTAAGTTAAACCTATGTTTATTTCGTCCTAAAGATGATTAAACCTATAAGTCGTTTATCAACATGCTTTGTTAACTTTCTTTCCTTAAGTGCTAGCTGATTTTTGTTAGAAGATGGACAAGGTGGTACGTTTTTATCATTTATCAAAATTTTAGCATTTACCATATATTGAGTCATAATCAGCAGCATCACCGCCTAACCCATTACGAGATTTTCGCACTACATCAAGGTGATCATATTCTGGCAGTAATTCTTTAGGAATGTCATGCACCAATATTACACATAAATTTTGTTTCAGACAACGTTTTTACCCCACTCGACTACCCATCTAAATTCGTCATTAAGGTAAAATGATGCGGATCTACCAAAAGTCCTGATTTCTATGATTCATGCTTACATAAATGCCATATTTGATAATAGACTCAGGTAGTGGTGTGAAAGTAATAGGTATGATCTTTTCTTATTTCAATTCGATAAAAGCGTTATGTGGATCCACAAATAATATTGCTTCGCTGTCTCCAGAAAGGTTTTTGACAAAAATGTGAATAATAATAGAGGTAGTGAAAATAAAGATACCAATTTCCTTTAAATTATTCTGGTAGTGGTCAAGTTCCTCAGCATCATCAGATACTGGCATTTTATCTACAATAAATATATCTGGTATTTCTCCATATGAAACCAGAATATTTGCAGGCGCATTTTCAATGAAAGTTTCAAGTTCGCGTGAGACTGGGTTGGATTGTTGTGTAATCCACTCAATAATCCAGTATTGAGGCGTTTGACATTGCAAATACTCTTCTGAGACACTATTGACGATGGTATCCGCAAGATGTCAACCAAGCACTTGGCAAAATATCTTCATTCCAGATGTTGGTTTCCAAATCCGAAACAAAAGAACGAAGCTAATATTCAAATGTCTGAGTTGCTACAATATCGTCCGAAATAGACGAAAGCCATTGAGCGTATTATCCCGAATAAAACCAAACCCATTCTTAATATTTTCAACGTATTCTCTTTCTTCCATATTCTGAAGTTATAGCCATTTGTTTTGACGAATCTTCAGTTCTTGCTTCGAGATTTTCATAAGTTTTATCTCCAATGAAAAAAATTGAAACGTTATTTTTTAAAATGGAGATTATTACAGAATATCATAAGCAGGGTTTGGATTCGTACACAAAACGAAATAACAGAGAAGCTTAAACCATTCTTTAATACCCTAGTTTGAGTTTGGAGTTGTACGAAGTGACAACCCTGAGCATAAGAATACAAAAAAAATATTCTTAATTTCGATAGATTTATGAAGGTATATCTAAAGGTATTTGCTAATTTTAAGTAAATGGGTGGTTCAGAGACTTCAATTGTACTAATTACATGCTTGCCACAGATAACAGATAATTTGCAGGAGAATCTTTCTCATTGTTGAAGTCCGGAATATAATCTCATCGTTTTGGTGACGTGACTATAGCGGAACGCACGTTGAAACATCAACTTTCTGTTAGAGACTAAGGTGAATATTCATTAAACTTTTAATAAAAACAGTCTATGGACATGCCACAAATACTTATTTCGCCACCCTTTTAACGTTCTACGGAGTCCGAAACATAATTTTGACGGTGTCGTATAACAGGTTCATGACTGATAAGGAAACGTTCGGACTTGATTTTTCACCTATTCTTTTTTTAATACTCTTAATTTGTTTCAAGAGATTACCGAGTTCCAACTTTGGAAAATGATCATAGATAAGATGAAGTGAATTCCTTTCAGTGAAGAAACCCATGTTCATCGATTTTTTCCGGTAGAAAATTTGAGAATCTTAGGTACCTAATTGTTTCTTTTGTAAATATGAAACAACACTATCCGCATGATTTTTGAGATAATAACATGGTAAGAAACTTTGTTTGATAATCCAAAACCTAAAGAAAAGAACGATTCTCAACGTGGCAGAAAAATAGCAACATCACGATCCATGAAATGTCCATCATACCCATAAGGAACACTCCCAGTCTCGTAATGAACCAGCAGTAATAAATTGAAAGTGTCTAATCAAGTTCAGCGGAATTTGAATTTTGCCAACCCATCCACTTTTTAGTTAAAGTTGGCAACAGGTAGGCTAACATAATTTTGTTAATTACTGTGGACAATATAGAGCCATTTATCACATATTTAGGTTACATGAAGTGACTAACAAGCTGGTCCTTCAGAATATCGACAGGAAAAATGGTTGCGAGTTTATCTACATTGACAAGACATAATAATGTGAAACATATTAACAAATACATTTTTTTACGAAATGTTATTGAGGAAAAGAGTGTCAAAATTTTATTGTTGAAATAAATTACAAATGTCTGAGAAATTTTCTGTCGCACGAATTTTGCAGTTAAAGTCAAGTGAATTAACCTGTGATACTATTACATCATTATGGATTTTAACCGCAGTAAGAGGACATATTTCTGACCGCAGTTCAGGTCGCGTGATATTATGATAAAGGACTAAATCACATGGTAAATAAAGTGATTTTATTCGAAGTTAAAAAATAAATGTTTTTTATGGAGATAACTGTCAATTTTGGACGTTTCCTTTTTTTTAAACTAAAACAAACTCGAATCGATTCGTTGATGTGTTTTCCTACAGATTTGATTTCATCTACGCTGCGGCGGATCGTTAAATTGAAAATGGTAATAATAATATTAAATATTTTTAATATTTTTTCTTACTTAAAGTATCATTTTGTACTAAAGTATTATCTTGTATTAAAGTATTATTTGCTTTTACAAATTCAAGTATATCATTTTCTATTCATTATAAAATATTTTATACTTATGAAATCCATCCATATTTATTATTCTATAATGTTTATCAATATAACTAATCCATTTAGATATTTTATATTCAAGTTCAGTTATAGTTGGTCTATTTTTTGGTTCTAAATCTCAACATTTTTTCATTAAATCTATATAACATTTTGGAGTATTTTTTATAATTTCAGGACGCTCACCTTCACAAATACTTATGGTAAGTTGAAAATCATGTGCTCTATTATTAATTCCCACATTATTATTGAAAAACTATAAATGTCACTTTCTAAAGTTTAAGGATTGTTTCTTAATATTTCAGGTGCCATATAAGGTAAAACTCCATTAGAATAATATAAATTATTTATAGGTTTACATAATCCTAAATCACTAATAAATATTTCATAATTATCTGATATTAAAATATTACTATCATGAAAATCACCATGAGTTAAATCTGATTCATGAATTACTTTAAGTCTTAATATAATTTTTTTTAATAATTGTAACTTATCTTGCCATTTAAATTTAACTATGTCAGGTAAACATTTTGCCAAATTTCCTTTTTTTGCATAATTCATTATCATTATATAATTTAAATTAGATGGATTTTGAGTTATTCAAAAAATTTAAGTAAATCTTGAAAATAATTTTTTTTGGCAATAATAATAAAAAAAAATGTTAAATTTTTTATAAAAAAAAATAAATAAATTTATTATTAAAAATAGATACTATACCTAATATAAAAATTTACTATTTAAATTTGATGAATTATTAAGTATTTTAAGAATAACTTCATGATGATTCCATCTATTCCATTGTTGTTTATCAAAATTCCCATTATCAATAGGTCCATTTGACCAAATAGCTTTATGAATTTCACTAATCCTCCTTTATCATAATGAACATCAGTAATTAATAATTCATCATAAGGTATCCATTCTAAAACTTCATAGCAATTTTTAGAATCTAATTGTACTTCTTGAATAAATTTATCAATATGTTTATTCAGTTATTACCAGTCCATTTTGAAAAATTTTTTTGAAAATATTTTAAAATTACATTGACACCATTGATTAATCTATATTTATTAGTTCTTTGCATTCTTTACATAGTATAAATTTATTATTATTAATTTCTACCATTTTTTTACGCCAATAAAAGGTTTTTTCTAGATTTTTTTCTATTCCTTCTCCAATATAATAACAACAACCTAAATCTTTCATAGCTTTAATATGACCTTTTCCTGCTGCTTTTTGATACCAATAAAAGGCTTTTTCTAAATTCTTTCCTGTTCCTTTTTCCATTTTCATAACAACTGGCTAATTTAAACATTGCTTTTTCATTACCATTTTCTGCTGCTTTTTGATACCAGTTAAAGGCATTTCCTGAATTCTTTTCTGTTCCTTTTCCAATTCTATGCCATTATTCATTGCTTTTTTATCACCATAATTTGCTGCTTTTTCATACCAATAAAATGTCATATTTATATGCAAAACGTCACGTGTATATACACAATGACTTATGATGATCGACATTAAGTTTCAGGTTTGATGTTCAATTAACTTATTTGAAGTTCTTTTATTTCAAACGCGCATCAGTTACACCAATAAAGAAATAACAATCTTGTTTAACAATCAATACAACAGTCTTGTGCTACAACCTCAAAAAAAGCCATTTATATCAAAGTTAACTGCTAAGACAAAATTAGTTAGATTCATTAAAATAATAATATTTTTTTTTTTTTTACGAATTTGTAATAGCTTTTTCATTAGCTTAAATGAAATATTGGCGCAATTGTGTTACGGCCTAGTATATATAGCTGGATTGGATATTAGCAAATTTATATGTACAGAATAAACTCAATTGAATTATTAAAAATATTTGTCTTTGTGAAATTAAATACTATCATTTCACGTAAAAAATTAGAGTATTAAAGTATAATAATATGCAATTTAAAATAATATATTACATAAAATAATTGGAGTAATAATGCACCTAAATAATTCTTCAAAGGGATCATCCTATCATGAAATATTAAAATATGGATGGTTTTTTGAACGTGAGTCTTATGAATGGATTTTATTTATTTATTGACGTATGCTATTGATCACTTTATTGTAGCGTAGCATTAGACGATTTTATTTCCTTTCACATTTTGTAACACATTTTTTTGGTAACTCTTTTTGTAACACATGATTTTACTTTGCGTTACTACTGTACTGGCGACGGACTTCCGTTTTCCTAGTAATAGTGATACACAAATTTTGATTTGATCACTTTATTATAAAATAATCAATAAGATACACAAAAAATACCCAGTTGCTTACATCAGACATATCCAATAACAATTACTTATGATTGTAGTTTTTTATTCCTTACGAAAAAAAAAATCAAACACGTATTTAAGGGACACGAGTATTTAATAGTTTTTAAAATTTCAAGTAGAATTTTATACTCGACCCAAATTTTAGAGTCAAATTTGTATATACAATCAATGTATTTCGAGTCAAAGAAATTGCACTAGTTGTACATTTCGTTACGCGAAATCTGTCCAAAATGCATTCTATAAAAAAAAGACTATGTTCTTAAAAGGAAAATTATAAGGCAATTCGTACTTGCAAAATAAACATTTACATTCTAATTATTATTTAACAATCAAAAACGCATTGTTTTACTGTAAAAAAAATTTTACTAGGAAATATTACGATTACGCGAATTATTAAAAATCAAAATTTAGTTAGTATTTTAAAATATACTATCAAAAATGTTATCTTTGATTATATAATACTCAATTAGGTATTATATATAACTCTTTATTAAAAAAAAAACTTATATCTAATTATAAACCTTTATTACTGTCGATTTTTAACTAGACATTTGGGTACTTTAATGCTAATTATCTCAAAATCACTAATTTCTACTTAGCCCTTTCATTTCCTGAAATCTCTGGATAGTCTTGATCGCATGATTTCATTTTTTTCATTTCTTCCTGAAATTCCTTAGCTATCCTAATAACTTTGATTACATGATCTTTAGTAATTCCTTCATTATTACCTTCGGCCAACGTTTGTGCTATATGAAGGACATTACGGATTTCACGTCCATTCAATTCATATTTAAAAAAATCATCTGCATTGAGATCCATGCCAGCACCATCGATGAAATTTTTCCAAATTTCTCTCCTTTTCTCTGGAATGAGTTTTGGATAATGGAAACACATACTAATTCGTGAACGGAAAGCTTCATCAAAACTCATAACACGATTGGTTGTTAAGAAAAGGATGCCTGAAGAGGAAAAAAGGGGAGATAAAAGGAAAAGTGAAGATAAATTGATAAAAAATTTTCCTCCGTAAATATGTAACAAGGATAACAATCTTTCTTACCTTGATAATATTCTAGATGGCGTAAAAATATACCAGTCATCGCATTACGGTTTGTATCATCTGAGGTACGTTTTTCAAAATAGATATCAGCTTCATCAAGTAGGAGAACAGCCTTCCATGTAAAAGCAATATCTAGAATCTTAACTAATTGTTGTCCCATCCTTTCATACAATAAAGAAGCAAAGGTAATCAAATAGTAAATCTCTCAAGTATAGAAAAATATTAACAAAATATGTTCAAAATATTAAATACTTTGCAAAATCCGTTCCAAGTTCAGACACGCCAATCGTCCATAATGGCCGTTTAAGAAGTTCAGCTACACTCTCAGCTGTTAATGTTTTCCCGGTACCAGGTGGGCCATAACAAAGAAAGATGCATCCCTTACCTTTATTGGCAATGGGATCAAGTTGTTTTACTGATAGAGAGTCAGGAGAATTACCATTTTTAAGTTCTTTACCACTGGTCGTTTGGTTGCTGTACTTTTTCACTAATTCCAAAAGTACTACTTTATTATCCTCAGGCATTACCAAATGCTCGAAAGCATTTTCATTATAATTAATTTTATTGAAATTCATGACCATGAATTGGCCCCATTCCTTCAATGCAAAACTGAATCCATACACTAACGCAGGTGCGAAACAATAAGCTTTCTCATAGTCATAGTTTTCGAGGTAACCCTTTTTACCGCGCAATTCAACATCGCATGTATTTGGTGGTTTTGCATTGTCCATTGGATAGCTAGGATTCATGGCTGCAAAACTTTTGAGATCAATCATAACACGACCATCAGCCCTTATCACTTCTAACTTATTGCTACCATTCTCCTTTACCCAACGAAACAATGAGCCCGTATACTCCATAAAATGTCTGTCTGCTGCAAGTTCAAAAAAACTTTTTCCACTACTATAAATGGATTCCTTGAGGAAGTCGTGAGATTCAGAAAATTTGAATGGAACAACTGATAAATCAGAGAAACTTTTCTCTCCATTAAACTCTTGGATTTTGCGGCTTACATTACAATGCTTGAATCCTTTGCCATCATAATCAACAACCTTAATAATTATATTATAATATGTCGACTTTTCAAATCTTACCATTGATTCTACTTTTTCTGCTGAAAAAATGGTACCACTGATTTGCTGATCGGACATATTACATTTGCTAGAAAACAATTTTCCCAATGAAAGAAAGTAAATTTATAAGTAGTTTAAATAATAGTTTGCAAAAAATGTAAAAAAAATAAATAAAAGCAAGGTAGAAAAATCATATGAATTATTTTAATGTTTTGAATTTGAAAAAAGTACTTACAACCATACATCCAAACCCTTTGTGTAGAATACCCACAACATGTCAAATGAAACCGTCTTTTTTTCTATCATTTTCTTTTGTTTTTTGGCCGTCTCATTATATTCCTGTTCAAGGAATCGGTTCAAGTGATTCAAATGGCCCTTTTTTTCTAAGGAGTAAATTTAAAGTCAGCTAATAATTATAATTAAACGAAATCTATTGTATGAAATTAATTACCGGTTATCGAAGGTTCAGATGTAGATTTGGATGCAGACTCCAATTCTTTATATAGGATTTTTAAATCTTCCATAACATAATACAAATCCTTAGCTTTGATCTTGGGCATATCATCGTTAATGTTATCGTTATCAATAAGGATTTCTCGAAGGATTTGGATCAATGACCGAGAGTAAAACTCAACAAGAATTGTGCAAACATTCATGTAATTTGAGTAAACTATTTTAAAAGGAATGCTGGTTTGTTTGTTAATTTTTTCAATTGGGATGATTTTTTCATCTCCCCAATAGTTTTTCACTATTTTAATACAAGGCCACTGCCAGTCTGTCCTTCGGACATCATTGTCATTAGCTAATATCGTGGCAATGAAGAAGTGATAAGTTAAAAAAAAAAAAATTAGAGGAAGCGTTCGAACACATCATCAGTTAGTTAATAAAAATATATAACGACCATATACCGACTAATTAATAAAACCTGATACATACATAATATTTGAATTGGTGTTTTTGAGTTGTTCACAAAGCTTTCATCTATTTTAAGTTCTGGGTCTAAGTCAACATCTTCACCGTGCTTGCGAAGGACTGTCCGGCTAACATCAAGACTTGGCAATTCTTTCTTGATTACCTTTTTCAAATCATCCACATCCCCTTTGTCAATGACAATCTTGATTGGACAATTATTCTCATATTTAACCCAGCTTTTATAATTCATGATTGAATCCATGATTGTGCGAAAAGATAAAAATTTTGATCATTTTTATAATCATAAATCACATGATATGAAAGAGATGATATCATACAGGTGGTATAAGAAAATAGGTATGATCATTTTAGATATCCCTGTAAAAAAAAAAGCCGATCCGTTTTTTATAATCCCGTAAAAGGCTCATATTTCCGAAATTAATAACCTTATACCACGGAGTTTATCGAGTTATTTACTTTTTCCGTTAATGGATCCGCGAAAAGCTCATTTTTACGGAGTTTTTACAGAAATTTAAGAGATTAAAAGGTGTGATAAATGATACAGATTTAGTGTAACTTATTTACAATTTACATACAGGTGGTATAAGAAAAATAGGTATGATCATTTTAGATATCCCTGTAAAAAAAAAGCCGATCCGTTTTTTATAATCCCGTAAAAGGCTCATATTTCCGGAATCAATAACCTTATACCACGAGTTATTAACATTTTCCGTAAATGGATCCGTGAAAGACTCTTTACAGAAATTTAAGATGCAGATCTAGTGTAACTTATTTACAATTTACATACAGGTGGTATAAGAAAATAGATATGATCATTTAGATATCTCTGTAAAAAAAAGCCGATCCGTTTTTTATATTCCCGTAAAAGGCTCATATTTCCGGAATTAGTAACCTTATACCACGGAGTTTATCGAATTATTTACATTTTCCGTTAATGGATCCGTGAAAGGCTAGGGTATGTTGAAAAGCACGCATATTTGCATTGAAAAAAATTATTCATTAGGTCATGCTGCAGCTGTAAAAGGAAAAAAATATCCATTCATCAAATTATTCATTCATCATTATTCATCCAAATTCTAAGAAACAATAATGGTGTAGTTAGCCGAAAAATTCAGTCGAAGGCGCAGTAAATTTTCGACTAACCCGAAAAAAGTCCATGTCGATCTTGTTCATTCAACTATTACTATTTTTACATTATTTAATCGGGTATATAAATAGACTGTGCGATTGTACAATAGTTGATTATGATCATTAACATGTGAATGATAAGTTAGATCGTTTTTTATTCACAGATTCACATGATGATCGAATTATTGCCGGTTACGGAATTAATTATGGGGCATGCAATACCTCTTTATTTTTCTTTTTTAAGGAGATAGACAAAGGCTTATAAATACATGAATCTTTTCGATGAAGAAAGTTCTATAGAAAACCAAAAAAATTATATAGATATTTTATTTTAAAGTCATAAATAGTATTTTAGCAGGTGTTAAAATTGGCATGTTAATACTATGTAGGTATATAAGTCCTAGTTTGGTATGCAGTTTTTTTTATGCTTTATTTTGGTCTCACCAAATGTTGTCGCTCACGAGGACCGATGACTTTCCGACTAGATAAACAGGATATTTTTCTGTAAGATTTTCCAAAAATTTTAATTTTTTTAATCTCGGATCTAATAAAAAAAATTTATGATTTTAATGTCTATTAATATACCTTTTATAATAAATAATAGTTACTTTATAGGTAATTTCATAATTTTATAATATAATTTATTTTTTTACCTTATGATGTCATTCGTAGGAACCTGCAGTCCTGCACATTAAGTTTTTCACATTGAAAGCCAGAAAAATTGAAAATTATTTTTTTACATGTCTACAATTTCCACCCGTCTGGAAGGACACTATGGTATGTACCGTCTGGATGCTGTACGTCCCAATGTTCTCCGCCCGATAAAAAGTTCTTGTACCAAATATAGACCAATTATGAAATGAGCTCATTCGATATAAAATTTTGGCCATTTTTATTTTAAATTTATCTCAATTATGGTCCACCAAACGGGCTCATGTATAAATTCAATACATACCTAATATAAATTCAGTAAAAGACTTTTTACTGGCCTCGATGGCAACTCCATGATTACTTTTTTTCACAGGTACCCCAATATCTCTTTTCTTATCTTCATATCCACGTTTACCGTTCCGAGCGACTGTTTTATTACCATCCCAATTCCCTTTTGGTACAAATCCAGTTCTTTCTATTAAGTTTTCCATCTCCTATTGTTTCTTCTTTACGTTCTTTGTTAGATTCTTTATTTCCATATATAAATGGCTATGTATATTTTTCTAGTGAAACTGCATATCTCTTTTGACACATGGAATGATGAAAAAAAGTTATGGATCATATGAAATCACTTTGTGCTAGTCTTTTTTTATAGATTGTTAAAAATAAAGGTAGTAATTATGGTTATTTTAGCCACCATATGATCTATGACTGCATTATCGGATTAATCATTAAATAATTTGGCATTATCAGTAAATACAGTAACTATTATATAAAATATATAAAATATAATATATTCTCTTTTTTTTCTATTTGCATTAATAGTGCATTAATTCGTAAATTCGTTTTTGAATCAGTGAAAAAAGTAAAATCATACATCGGAAACAAAACCGTAAAAACGTATTAAACTGGGAATAACCTTTTTGTTTTTATATTTTTTTCATTATCATAGAAAATTCGGTATAAAAAAATATATTTTCAACCAAAAATTATGTCAACATTAAAAACGAATATTTTTCTCAGACACAAGTCTAGTGACATCTATGTTTACATTTATCAAAATTTAAACAGTCGCAGATACTTATTTGTGTATATCACTCCGATGAAACTTAAATTACGAAATCATTATATCTTACATTTTTTTCGAAATGGAAAAGAAAAGTACGTTAAAATCAAATAAAACTGATGATAATTTACAGTAATTTTCTTTAATCTAGTGCTTCAAATCCGGATGAATCTTTCATTTTTTTTTTTTTTTTTTTTTTTTTTTTTTTTTTTTTCTTTTCTTTTTTTTTTTTTTTTTTTTTTTTTTTTTT
>JADRCO010002152.1:0-14967 GCA_021464525.1 Rhizophagus sp. LPA8_4_AMF | reverse complement strand
CACGTGTACGCAATCCCGTTGTCCAAATGGAAGCAGTTTCACTATCGGTATCTTGGTTAGGAATTTTCTCTTTTTTTAAATTTTCAACATTTTGTTGTTTAGATCTCGATGTGCGCGTACGTTTCTGCTGAGCCGCATTTGTAGTGATTTCAACGTTATTACAGATGGAAACAATTTCTCTAACGGTAACTTAGGAATTTTCTTTTTACCTTTGAATTTTTAATATTTTGTTGCTTATATTCTCGTGCACGTGTACGCAATCCCGTTGTCCAAATGGAAGCAGTTTCACTATCGGTATCTTGGTTAGGAATTTTCTCTATCTTTGAATTTTCAACGTTTTGTTGTTTAGATCTCAATGTGCGCGTACGTTTCTGCTGAGCCACATTTGTAGTGATTTCAACGTTATTACGAATGGAAGCAGTTTCTCTAACGGTAACTTAGTTAAGAATTTCCTTTTACCTTTGAATTTTCAACATTTTGTTGCTTATATTCTAGTGCACGTGTACGCAATCTTGTTTTCCAAATGGGAGCAGTTTCGCTTATTTCATTAACGTTAACTTGGCTTGAACTTGGTATACGTGTACGCAATCTCGTTGTCCAAGTGGGAGCAGTTTCGCTTATTTCATTATTAAAAATTTCGTCTGCTTTTAAAGTATCGTTGGTTATCGCTGCCATAGTAAAATAAATTCAAATTTCCTTTTGTGCCAACGACAAAGTTTAAAAACTCAAAAGTACAAAGAAAAATAAAATTAATTCAAGAACACGTATAATTTCCAATTTAATATACAGTATATTATGCCTATTTAGTTGACTGCGTAATCCGTACTTCAAAAAAATTAACGCGTTCTCGCAAGTCACGTGCACAGTAATACAAATCCAAATCTCAAGACCTTATTTTTTGTTTTATATCATGATTGACTGATTCACAATCTCGTAATTTAAGAACATTGCACCACGTGTATTATCACTTT
Organism: Rhizophagus sp. LPA8_4_AMF; assembly: GCA_021464525.1. Lineage (NCBI taxonomy): Eukaryota > Fungi > Glomeromycota > Glomeromycetes > Glomerales > Glomeraceae > Rhizophagus > Rhizophagus sp. LPA8_4_AMF. The sequence goes on along the minus strand of JADRCO010002152.1, from coordinate 13,996 downwards.
TTTTGTGATGATCATTCTGTACCGTGGTCCGTGGATGTACTTTTACATAGTATACTGTATATTTAGATTTCCTGAATTCGATGATAATCCTCAATTCCTCATGTACAGTATACACTTCAGTTAACCAGCGTACAATACTTGTTATATTTAAGGTAGCTAGCATTGAATGCTGACAATTTTCCATTATTGGTAAGTAAAGATTGACAGGATTATATTATTCGAACTAGCCAATGATTTATTGCGATTGTTTGACGTACTGTACATATTTATTACGAATATGGCTTTTGTACATACTGTAATAAGATATTTTATCATAGACCCCGAAAATTATAGACCCTGGGTTCAGGCATCTTATCCTAAACATTATAATCCATTTTTGTGTCTATAGCAGTAGTAATGATTTCACTGGATCTTAATTTCGAGATTACAGCAAAAGTTTCTACCATGGGGCGCATGATTCGTTACTATGCCTGGCGCTGACAATATTGTATTAGTTTGAGATTTTCTCAAGTTTAATTCAAAACAATTATATAATGACTTGGCAGGCTTTCTGTAACAAGTTAAATTAAATATGATCTATCATCGTGTCACACTGCCATAACATTAAGTGTCTATTGATTCGCTTGTCACCTGACCATACCATGATCATAATCATATGCAATTCTGTAGCCTGGCTTATAGCCTACGACTACCAAGCATTAAACCTCGTTTAAGCACTCTTCTATAATCTATACCGAATTTCATATAGGTATATAAATACGCTCAACTCTGTACCATTTGAAAATTAAAAAAAAAATTCTTATCGACAAAAGTAAATAATCAACAGAAAAAATCAAAATGAAATTCAACCTTTCATTGCTCTTCTTCACCACTATTGCCGTTATTGTCGTTTCTTTAACATCCCCAACAACAGCACAGCAGAAAAATGTTGGGTGCATGGATGATAATGATTGTCCTCCGGGATCTCATTGTGATCGTACGTATCCTTGATATATTAGATAGATTCTTTTGTACGCAATCTTTTATATAATTATATGTAATCTAATATATTTTATTTTTAAAGCTCAATACCATATATGTATTCGCTATTAAAACAAATATTTGAGAAATATTGGTTCCAGTGTTTGAAATTCAATGTGCGGAGTGTGCGCGCGCACAAAATTTTAAAAGCTCCGCACATGACCAAGAATTTTTATGTGCGCAAAGCGCACATAAAAATTTGCACATTTGCGCATATTCTTATATTTTCGTATATTTCCGCACATTGCACATAATGTTGCGCACATAAATATTTCAAATCATGTGCGCATTCCGCACATGATTTAAAATCTGAATTTCAAACACTGATTGGTTCCTAGACATACAGTATTAGATACCTTCCTTTGTATAATACATTTTACTTTATTAGTGGAATTTGGTGTTTGTACCTCTTTAATTTTTCTACTCTGTAAAATTTCGAATCCTTTTAAAATGTATATTAACATTTGAGGTTGTATATCACTATTTTCTTGTAATAAAAAATTTTTAGGTAGTAATTGATGTTATAGTATCATACATGATAAATTAAGGCCTAAAATATAAGTGAATATATGCTTTATTCAACGTGTTTTTAGAATGTAATTGAAGATAAACGTTATACATTTTTTTGTCTAAATTAGTTTTGCCTTGAAGATTAGTGAAGATAAGCTCACTGTAAACATATAGGCATTTTTGCGTACTACGTTTGAAATTTTTTTTTCTCGTGCTACAAACTTTCTGCCGTAAATCACATGATCATCAGGAAATTTTTAACCCACAGAAGTTGATATTATGCAAGTACTTGGGTAAATTATTATAGAATCTCGAAAAGGAATCGCATTCATAGTTAATACACGATATCATTGCACTATTTTCTATTGACTAAAAGTCATTTAATAATGTCATTACTTAAATTATACCATGACACTCCTTATCAAAGTGATATCATATAGTTATGCGATACTTCTTATCAAACGCGGTAACAGCGATATTTGTTTATTGAACAAAATTTTCTTGTAGAAAGTTGTGATATCGTATGGTTTTAACGAGTTTGACTTTTCAGTTGTAGTTGATCGTGTAATTAGAAATTTAATACATCACTAATCACTAATATTTTATATCGACGAATATACATGAAACTATTTGCTATTATTGATTAAATTCGAAGTTATGTGTGAATATCAACTAATGGTTAACATGAAGCGTAAATTACTTGATCTTTGAACTTTAGAATGAAGTAGACAAAAAAGGAACGAATAATTTTATTTTTTCTTATCCGTGAAATAAGTCACCCGTGATATCATACAGCCAGTGAATATGTTATTTTCATTTCACATTGGCGAACGAAATTAACTGTCTCTCACAGCAATCTGTTGTCGAGTATATCTCATTACTGTATAACATTCATAATAATAGGTCATATTTATAACCAGCAAATCTCATGACTTTGTCGCTAGTTAACTACTAATAAATTTTCTATGATTATGCATCAGGCGAAAAATGAAAATTCAATACTTTGAAGTTTCAACTGGTATGAATGATTTTTTTGAATTGGAATCATCTCACTATGATATTATCGAAGAATTGAAGGAAAAATTGAAGAGTTATGATATTGATATGAATCTTGTATACACGATCGCGGGTCTCCGGAACCAAGTTCCAGAACCGGTATTAAAATGTTATATATGTACTGTATACCGAGCTCATTCAGATACATAATCATATACCGTAATAGGATAATTTGTAGATCATATCTTTTTTGGATAATGCCAGCCAGGGTTTCGTGACACCTTTAAAATCATCTACTGGCATTATGCATCTCCGGCCAGAATTAGAGCTAATATTAAATGTATGCCGATCATTTATTACGTCTTTATGTTTTTCCTACCGTAATATTATTAAACGAAATTTTAGTTCGGCATATATTATATAACGAATTCATTCTATACTTCCTGTAACGGAGGGTTCGTTATATCCAGTGGGGACTGTATGTATATGAGATGAAGGGTAGCGTGTGATGCAAGATGTGACCTATGTGACCTTATTGGTAAAGTTGAGACAAGAGTGCTTGTTTCTTCAAATCCAAATCTCATCTAGCACTTCAGAATAAATAATTTAAACATAACCACAGTTAACAAAACATAAAAACTTTCCATTACACATTTCACTCAGCAAAAATTGTACTACAACGGACAAAACTCACATGATACTTTTATTTAAACCAGATACATCACACATCATATCCGAACCAGTTACAAAATCAACGAAAATCCAAGATGTCCCAAAAATAAATGTAATAAAATTACCAACAACTTAGATCAGTGCAATAATCTTAACATAATAAAAGATTATACAATTCGAACTCTGATCCATAATATAACAAATAATTATCCTCCCTCAAAAATCAGCCAAACTTGCCAATAATAAATCACGTATTCAACTAAAATAAACTTTACATTGTAAAAATCTTTAAGAAACAAATGCAAACAACAAATCATAGATTTTTTGTTATTGTAAAATAAATAAAAGAATAAAATCTTTATACAATGTGAATTGATAAAATGAATTGCTAGTGTCATAATTTCGAGATATCATCAGAATCTAGGGTAATCTAGGGTCGTGCGTGCTTCTTCTGTATAATGATGGTTTGAAAGTAGATTAATTAAATCATACTTCTAACACAACATTTGAACTGATATTGAAAATTCTTTTGGAATTGTTCATCAGTTACTTTATGTCTATTAAATTATAAATTGCAAGATATTAAATAACATTAATATTAATAAAAAATATAAACATATTAAAATTTTATTTAAATACCAAAATTTCTTGAATCTTCCTGTATTTGTGAAGATAATTGAACATCAGTTCTCGTTTCAGTAAGAACTGTACTTGATGATTCACTTCTCTTTGACAACCAATTTTCTTAATCTTTTTATGAATCTTCAATATATACACTCTATTCGATATTAACACTGAAACCAAATAAAATAACATTAAATCCTGATGCAAAATTGCTTCAAGATCCAACCAACTATAGAAAATGAATGTAAAGAGAATTCTGTGAAGAATCACAAAAAATAAAAAAAAATAAGAAATTTACGCCAAGAATGCCGGATACTAACTTAAATCACTTCAAAAAAAAGCATTACCGTTTCTATGCGCATAAAAGGCATTAACACGATGGAGCCTCAAGACATAAATGTACATTCTTCATGTTCGAATATCTCCATTATTAAAACTTTTTAAAATAAATCAGGCATCTCTTTACATATTTCATGTTTTCTGGAAATCGGTAAAACATTAGAATTGTATCATTTGGTAAATTATCTGCTCCTGAATTACGATTACTGCCATCTAATATAGATCCGGAAGGACCAATAAAGATAAGTTGATGTATATTAACCAGCGTCGAAATCTTTCTTGGTGTTAGTAGAGCTCACTCAATAATTAATACTTACATGAAAGTTCGAACACTAACTACAACTCCATTTAGTAAAGAAACTCTTCCGCATTTTAAACAATGACCTTTCCAATGCATTAAAGTAAAATTCCACCTGAATAAATGAAAATTTTTTAATTTTTTTTTTAAAAAATATATTTAAAAAAAACTTTTTTTAAAAAAAAAGAAAACGTAAAAATGTATATAAAAATGATTAACCCACCAGGATCCATTCTTTTTGAAAGTTTTACATCAACAATTTTATATACACGCCTAAATAAATAATAAAAATACTATTTGGCTTCCATGCAAAATATTTCAGAAGCTGAGCGTTCAGGCGATTCGCGAAAAAGTCTATCCTGAATGGTCCCCACAGACGATTGAGATATTGAAAAATAACCGGATTCAGTTTCCAATTGTTTCGATCTACCCTTGTCCGAGATGCTGAGGTGTTCAAGATTCCCGGAACATGCTCTGCTTTGTAGTTGAAGTTTGAACAATAATACTAAAACGGGAGTGGTTTCAAAATGCGAATCCAGAGTTTAAAATTTTCGGGTTGATCTCCAACTCCTTCTGATAGAATTCCACATCTGAACAATTAAATATCTCTTTACTTAAATATACCCTAAAAAGTAAATATTGAATTCAATAAATGATTAAATGTTCTACTTAAAATCTTAAAAAAAATAAAAATTATTTATGTGACATACTACGCGATCCTTACACTGCATTATATCTTTAAGATACGCTCCACTGGGATACATTCTGAGGAAGACTAAAACTTTGTACATCCCAAAGCATCAAAGACTGGGGCATAGACTGTTGTGTCTTTTAATGATGGTATTAAAAACTAATAAAATTAAATTTTTAGAGTTTAAGACAAATAAAATAAAAAGCTAAACAAACGATATACCTATTGCCCAAAATTTAGTCGGCAATCGTTCTTGTTGAAATAAATTGTTGTATGTGTTCTTTGAGTGAATGTTCCGAACTCTCGATCTCTTTCTTTTACATTAATATTTTTAGTACTTTATTCCTTGAAAACAGCGATAATAAAAATAACCGATACTAACAAAAATAGTGGTTGTTTTAATGCTTGTAGTAAGTTGTATGAAGCAATGAATTTCAAGAATTAAACTAATATCCTTAAGAATGGACAAGATAGTTTGAATAAACGCGTAAAACGCGCAACAGCTGCACCCACAGCACCCAGAAGAAAGGCTTAATTTAAAGGAAAATATAATCGTATGATCGGAACACGCAAGTGGGTCTTTGATATAGATCTATTATGAAATTAAAGCCTTAAAGGTCAAAAGTACACATATTATAGATAATCTTGATAATCTTTTATGAAATTTTGCTTAAAATAAATTTTTTATAATAAAAAACGCAAGATAAATAAAAATAGGAGTTATTTTTAAGATTGACAATCTAATTAATATTTTTTTTACTTTTGCTTTTAGAAACTGGAGCGACATGAGTAATACGTGTTATCCTTATTACCGTGCTATATATACATGGATAACGGATACGGAATATTCCGTTCAATTTTTTCTTTAACCAGACTTAATTTTACATAGATTACGGATATTAAATTTAGATTATGGATACATGTCTATGAATAACTTGGATATACGGATCTAAACTCTACTCTTTTAAGTCCTGATTGTAATGGCCTATACTGGGAGCTTCCGCAAATGATACTAGGAATAAAGAACAATCCATTATTTCAGATGCAGCACTATGCATAGATACATATGATAGCAGCTTTTCTGATAGATATGCTTGGATTTCGACGATCAAGATAATATTTGATTTAATTACATACCAAAAACGCGTCGAAACTATTAAAAGCTATATAGAAAGGGGAGGAGGAATAATTCATAACATATCAAAGAAATGCAAAACCTTAAGAACGCTTAATTACGATCAAAAACATCAAAAGAGACAATAAAGAATATGAAGCGCTAAAAGAATAATAGAGCTAGTACAACTACACAGTCTTTAGAGATACATCTGCTTCACGTTTATATTTGGAATTCATGCGAATATGAGTTTATGTCGAAAATTCAAGGCGTGAAATATTTTTTTTTTTAAAAAAAATAAACGGATGAGATACTTTAAAGCCAGCCACCGCATCACTTAGTAAGAAATGACACTAATATTTAAAAAATGATGTATATTATTTTATTAATTTATATATCTATTTACTTACTTAAAAAAGAATAAATTATTAATAAACACGGTTTGTTATTCTTCTTGGATACAGATGCAGTTATTTTAATCCATTGTAATCCAATGATCCATCAGATCGTTACAAAATATCTTAAGAAAAATGGTCATGACGTTTAAGGAGGACAAAGCCAACGAAGCTATTGAACTTCGATCTGCGTTCATAAGATTTTTCGATTTACGACATCAAATAAAAAAGATTAGTAGAATTCTTGACGGCAGAGAGTGTACTAACGACACGATCTAGCAGAATATGCGTTCACAAAGCGTCGACTGCCTTTAACTTGAAAATTTTCTACAAAAGACTACACTATTTATATGAATTACATGCAGCGTTACCGCTTACGTAGGAAAAATGTAAAGTCACAGGATAATCAAGAATTACCAACTAAATAAAAGAGAGAAGTAAACGTTCATACGCACTAAGAAAGGAAGCAGTTCTCTCAGGAACAGTAATTAAGATACTAGATGAAAGAATACTTCGAACCTAAAGTCATGAAACAAACAAGCGCTTTTAAGGATACTGGTAAATTACATCGCTCATCAGTTAGCTCAATCCACCTCTGACGCAACCTAATTCCCCATTTTCATATATGCTCGTCAGGTTTTCTTGTAGGCTTGTCAATGTATTCCCACTCGTCCCACTCGTTCTCCGCTGTTTGTGAATCAGCAGACGATGCAGCAGTGATCTCTGTGGGCAGATGATGCAGCGGCAGTCTCAATGGATGTAGCAGACACTAATAATGCAGCAGTAGCCTCTGTGGATGGCAGGATGTGGCGGACACTGACGTGGTGGATGGGGCGGGCGCAGATGCAGAAGCAGAAGTGGGGTTCATTAGAGCAACTAATTGTTTAAAACTGACCAATTAAATAAATGAATTAGAAAACATATGGTTTTTGATTAGGACTGATAGAAATATTTTAGAATACTAAAATAGTCAAATTAAAACTTAATGTACAGCCCATAAAATTTTTTTTAAGCTAGAAATTAATACGGGCGGGATGATGAAGATAGAAGAAAATGTTAAACTAAGGAATATGAACAGGACGGATCGCATGATAGCTAAGGATATTGTATAGCAACTTCGAACAAAGATGAAAGTTAGAGACGTTCCTAAAATAACAACAGTTACAAAGTTGGGCCGCATTTTATATAACAAGTTGCAATAAGCAGAAACAGCACTTCATGAAATAATTTCAAGAAAGGGTAAATTTCCAAGAATACCAATGCAAGACTACATGAATTTTTTTTACTCGTATTACACCAATTTGGATTTAGGCACAAAGTAAAAACTTTTGGAAAAAGAAATTAACAATTTAAGTAAATATAAGAATGTAGGAGCATAAATGCTAAAAAAAAGAATAATTCTGATCGTGTTGTAATTTTTTGAAAAAATAATAATGTGGATTAGATTTTCAAAAAATTTGAATTTTACATCTTATCATTCTTCATCTTTGTAACTATAATTATTAGTACTGTAATTATTAATTTAAACAAAATGGAATTTACTTTATTTAATAATTTTAATAGATAAATAACGTATCATCTACAAAGAGTGGATATTGTGTTATATTGAGTATATTGAGTATCTTGAGCCTAAGTAATTTTACTATTCTGATTTAAAATATTTTGATTTAAATAAAATGGAATTTACTTCTACCTAATACTTCTAAAAATCATAATTAGATAAATAACGTATCATCTACAACGAGTATATATTAAGTATATTGAGTATCTTGAGCCTAAGTATTTTTACTATTCTGATTTAAAATATTTGATTTAAACAAAATGAATTTACTTTTATCTAATACTTTTAAAAATCATAATTAAATAAATAATGTGTCATCTAAAAAGGGTATATTAAGTATATTGAGTATCTTGAGCCTAAGTATGTTTAAACAATGCAAGCACTGAAACACGACACGCTGATCCCATGGATTCAGCTTCGTATAGACCTCCTTATATGTTATGGTCATCATTCCTGATAAAGTCGAATAAATGGTCTCTGCTTCTTTTTCCTACATTTGTAATAAAGTTTAGAATTTTCTTTATTACAAATGAATGACCAATGCCGCTGATCCCATGGATTCAGCTTCGTGTAGACCTTCTTATATGCTATGGTCATAATTTAAGTCGAATAAATGGGTCTCTGCTTCTTTTTCCTACATTTGTAATAAAGTTTTAGAATTTTCTTTATTACAAATGAATGACCAATTCCGCTGATCCCATGGATTCAGCTTCGTTTAGACCTCCTTATATGCCATGGTCATCATTTTTGATAAAGTCGAATAAACGGTCTCTGCTTCTTTTTCTTACATTTGTAATAAAGTTTTAGAATTTTCTTTATTACAAACGAATGACCTTTGCAATAGAATTTAGCATAAAGGACTGTGTGTAACCGCCTGTTCTAGATTTTTACTGACGGAACTCTTTAATTTAAAGATTGAGGCATTTGTAAATTAATGATTTTTATAAGATATCCATTCAAGAAGAATGAATCAATAAAAATAATAGTAGTTATTATAAAGGTATTCATTTAAGAATAATAAATAATAATAGTTGTTATAAAGATAATTATTTGAAAGAATATGTTGATATTGAAAACTTTCTGATAAAAATTAAAGAAAAAAGCTCCAAATCATCGTCATTTTATAGACGTTTCCCGAATTAGTGTAATATAATAAAATGTAAATAGAATATTCTTCTTTATATTTTTTTTAATAGATTTATTTTTATCAAACGACTGATAAAATATTAAAAAAAGTAAAATCTCAACGTAAGTATTTTAAAATTAGAAATTTTACCTACAATTTTTTTTTGTAACGCATTAATTGATGTTTCAATTGTAATTAATATTTGTATGTAACTTTTTAATTATTTGGCTGACAAAAGAGTGGTTAGGAGCAATGAAACACCATTTAAAAAGTTTTGAGAATTAGGTCTAACATATATGAAAAATTTTTTATGAATTCAATCGGTTACGATATAAATTTCTTTTGATTCGCTTCTATTAATTGTTACTATTTAATCACCGAATTTTAGAGTATAGTAAATTAAATAGTTGCTTCGGATCGGATTCTGCTCCATATACTGTGAAATTTCATCGTGATTTGATTGGACCAGATTTATTAAAAAGGTCAAATTATATTTGTTTCGCGACTAAAAATAAATCGCAAAATTATGGTGATATTACTGACATATCAGGTCAAAATGGGACAATTTGAAACTACTTGATTTACAAATTTGGACACAACGGTGTGTAACACTGTGTAACATAATTAGGAACGCGCTACGATTTTAATAACTAAAATATATTTGAACTTATAAATATATTGTAATTAATACTATAATTGATTATTTACTAAGAACAATATTTACAATATATTAATTAAATATACTTTTAATTCTTGTGTAGTATATATCAATAAAAGCTATATATAGGTTATTAAAATATGACCGTAGAATTGGCGATCGGAAATGCCGAAATGCTAAACCCGTTAACGAATGAATTAAACTTCACACTCTAAACTAAAAAAGGATTTATAAATGATAGATGAATTAGGTCATCTGTGGAACCCATGCAGCCTTTAGTGTTTCATGATAAAATAAAATTTTAATCATTAAAATTCTTATCAATTTACTTTTGTTTTGCTTTTTCAGAAAGTCTAGAAAGTCTTTACTTAATTTATAGAATTCATTTATATTTTCTGAGCGTCAATATAATTATACTTTATTGTAATAAATGTGTATAAATATATTATTTTCAACATGGACTTAAATTGTTTAACAAAGATTTCACTTGATAACGCGCATGAATTATTTTAATTTTATACAAATGAATCACATAAATAAATTATTTAATGGATATATTAAAATTCTTAGAATCTTCTAAATGTAACAATTAAAAATTCTATTTTATAAATCCATAATAATAATTTATATTGTAATATAATTAATAAAGAATACTTCTATGGACTGAAGAAAAGCAGTATTTATGCATACCTTTTTTTAAAATGATATGTATGATATGTATTACGTAACATGAAATAATTCACGTACGTAGAAGTGAATCGTTATATACAGTATCAAGTATTGCAACTCGATACTACATAATAATCACAGAAAAATAAAAGATTTATTACTCTTTAATCCATCGCGCGATAGATGTATCTAATTGGTTATTTTAATAATAAGACAATAGTCTGCTAATTTAATTAAATTTCTTAATTTAAAACGTGTAAAACGTGTGCAAGCTCAATGCGGATAAATGTTTCCGCCGAAAATCCAAATGAATACATTTTTGACGTTCAGTCGGAGATTCAACATTTGTGGTACATTACTGATTCGAATATGAAATATGTACATCCGATATTCTGACATTTAATTACCCGACTCCTGTAAATCTAGAAGAATTTTAAACGTTTTTGGATATAATTAAATTTTTTTTTTAGGAATCAATATACCAATTTATATGTAATGCACCACAAAGTCAATAAATACGTGATCAAATCGAAAGATAAAAAATATATATATATAAATAGAGTTCACGTAAATATTGAAACAAAAAAAAAAAAAAAATTATAAATATCTTTAATATATTAACCCTATCTTTATTTTGTCATATTTAATTATTTTAGAATGAAATCAAAATATAAGCTTCGGCTATTTTTACTATACCCAATATTTGAAAAGCAATACAATTTATCTATATTATTTATACAAAATATTATGAAGAGACTTATTCAAGTAATTTATCAAAATTGTCCGAATATTAGATATCTTAATCCCCTTATTTTAGTTATTATACGTAGTAGATTAAAAGATTATTTTTAAAAGTTTCTTTTATATACTATAATAATATATATTTTATAATTTATACCATCTTACATTTATGCTGAAAAAATGAGATTAAGAAATTATAGAAATTTAAGAATGTGAAAGTGGATACGTAATTGAATTCTCTATGAAATACTTGACTCAACGAGGACTGATTTATATAATCCTACAATTAGAGGTTAGAACCGGATTTAAAAAATAAATCCGATTCCCTTCGTTCCATCCGGATTCGGCGAATCGAAACCGGATTTAAATCGGATCTAACCTCCATCTGGTCATCGTGTCTCTGGCATGGGTAAGGATCCTTCATCTTCGGCGAAGCCTAATCCCAGAGTTAATAACTGCCATCGGGCATGGGTAAGGATCCTTCATCTTCGGCGAAGCCCAATCCCAGAGTTAATAACTTCCATCGGGCATGGGTAAGGATCCTTCATCTTCGGCGAAGCCCAATCCTAGAGTTATTAACTTCCATCTGGTCATCGTGTCTCGAGCATGGATCCTTCATCTTCGGCGATACGCCCTATTTACACGGTGTTCAAAGAAAAACGTGTCATGTGACCAGTATCACGTCGCGTCGTCTTACACAAATTTCCTATGATTTTCAAGAAGCGGTATTTGACTCTACGAAGACTTCTTTTAAAGTCTAGTAGTGTTTCAATTGAAGCTTTAACAAGTTTAATTAAAAATACAGTCGTATTTTTTATTGAAAATAAGATAATTTATAATCCTACATTTCCATTCTTTCAATTTCATCCATTAATTTCACTTTCACATCTATGCTTAACAATATGTCATGCTCAAAAATATTTTCAGGAAATTTACCTGAAACGTATGATATTATAAAATATTTTCAGAATGATTTTTTCAACTTAGTACTATTTTAGTTAATAGATATAGTTTCTTGAGAAAACAGGTGGATGTAAAGGCACTACCATTATTATGGGAAAATCCATTTTCAATTTCTACCAATAATCTAGTATAGTTCTATAATATATGATTCATAAGATCGCAACTATTTCTTAAGTTTATCTCATTTCTCATTTTTCTTGATTCTTGATTCTTTCTATTTCTTGTTTGAACGAAATTTTAAAAGTTTGTCTTTTCATTCGAAGAATTTATTTATGACTAGTTTCTTCAAATATGATTATCACCTTTGTCATCATCCCCAATTCTATTTTAATACATTATTACCTAATAATAAAAGTAATGATTCACGTAAAGTATATATTTGATTCTTTGACATGGTTAATTATTTTTATATCTTTTTAAGGGGCGTTTCGGTGAATTGATTGTTTGCTAAAAGTTTTATTTGTAAAGAATAACCATCGTACTAAATATTTTAAGGGGGTAAATAGAAAAGCATAAAAAAATCTTGAATAAAAATGCTATGTAAATTTCATGAAAAAGTGCTTCTGCAAATTTCTTATAAAAATTTAGGAGGAAGAAATCACGAACGGACTTCCCCGAGATATAAAATGATCGGATGTATATTGTCGTTATATATCTAAAAAAAATCAAGCCACATGGTATAAATTTAAGTTATCACTGTACAACAGAAATGCGCATTTTTAACGGAATTAATTTAACCGAAAGGATATGACAAAAATGGAAAAATTTATTTGAATATAATTCTAAAAGAAGCTTTGAGTAATTATGATAAGCCATTGGAAATATTAAGCCACTGAAATAGTACTAAGCCACTGAAATAGTGGAAAATTGCTGGCACAAAATAAGTCTAACCAAATCTTATCGGAATATAAAAAAAAATAGTGATATGAAAATTTGAAGTAAAATATTTTTGAAAGAGAAGTTCCATGAGCGTATTATAGTTTACGTAAGCATATTTTAATAAAGTAATAATTGTCGTCGGATGTTGCGTCTGAAAAAATCATTGCAATTTTGTAACTGTGGCTTTACTTTTTGGGCTTTAATATTTATAAAAGCGGGAATGATTATGAAAATAATTCCGTATTCTCGCAATTTGATAACGGATAACGACACAAAAATGTAGTGTATTCCTATCTTAATTCCTTTTACAGAATTTATTTCGAAGATCCTATTGTTTATCAGCCGGATTCGGACATCGGATATGTACCCATGAATAAAAGAGCTAGTCTTATAATAGTATACCAACACGGTTTCGTTGCATCCAGAACCAGAATTTTTATGCCGTAAATGTAGAACAAGATGAAAAAAATCTTATTTGAAATTAAATATTTTATAATATTTTAGGTCTATTTTTTTTTGTATTGAAAAATATATCATCCAAAACTAAAGAATATCCACGTCGGGTTTCTGAAAATATATTTAATACTAGTGCAAATATTTCTGCAAAATAATCTTTAATAATAAAGAGTATTACTTCGTATGTTATTACTATAACTGGAAACAATAACATTGTTTATTTGTTTACTAGGTCAAGTGCTACTGTCATATGGCTTATTGGTGTTATTGGTGTAAAATTTTCA
>JADRCO010002151.1:0-14968 GCA_021464525.1 Rhizophagus sp. LPA8_4_AMF | reverse complement strand
AAACGTATCTTTCAGTATGTAAACGTATTGTTCCGTATAAATTCCGTATAAAAAATGTATCCACTTTTTTTATAGGGATTTATTTTAATTAATAAATAAAATACATCTTTTGTTAGTCATTTTAATGATCTAGATTGTTTCTTTATTAATAAAATTTTAATCGAATATACGACGAAATTAAATAACGATTGATTTATTTAGATATTGACATAATTATTAATATTCTAATTACTAACATAGTACAAAATGTGCTAGTCCAAATATTTCTATTATGAAATATTTGCTGTACGATATAATAAAAAGTGAGCTTATTATTTAAAAATTTATTAATCTACTACTTACATAATACTACAAATAATATTATCAGTTATTGTTAGGCAAAATGTAGTTGGCGACATGGCGGCAGAGACCCAGAATTATTCCATTATATAATAAATGAATAAAACGGAATTTTTGCCGTATAATGGAATGAAACGGAATTTTTATGAATTTTAATAATTTTATTGACTTTATCCAGTTTATCGTTGATGGAAATTTGTAAAAATTCCAGAGTAACTGGTAAATTGCCGATCATTTCGGCCAAAATTATTGTCGTGTCACTAGCACAACCTAGATCAGCCTGCATTAAGATGTGAGCCGGCTAGAATTATCAAATATTTCTTACTATAATTGGTAATTTTTTATCGGAATAAAATCGGAATTTTTTCCGTTATCGTGATAAAAATTTGAAATTTGATATCGGAATAAAATCCGCGTCTCCGATGATTTTTTGTGATCACAGAATTTCACAGAAAATCACAAAATTGAGCTAAAAAAATATCAAGTTTTTGGCCTGATTTAGGATTTGCAATCATCATAATGCCGGCTGACACTAAATTTGGCCAGAATTTACAAATCGTAATGTTGGCTAACCTTGCATAATTCTGGTCAAATCACAGAATTTCACAATTTACTTTTATCACGCACAAAATTTACTTTATATCACCACAAAAAATCATCGTCCCTGCTCTGGCCCCTTTAAATCACGTGAATAAGATTGGCTATTATTTGCTTATAGATAATCTTGTAACGTGTCTTTTGTTTTGTTCAGTTATAATCGGAAATCCAGGTATATTTTTTTTGTTTCTTCTTTTTCTTTCTTTTCTTTTTTTCTGATTTTTTTAACGAAACGTTTACTAACGGTCACTAATTTCTTTTTTTTAGATTTCGGGTAATTGAACACTAGGATTGGAAGGCAATATCGAAAAAAATGTTTTTTTTTTGTTGATTTCTTTAATGAAGTATTTAATAACGTTTCACTATTCTTTTTTTCTAGGTTTTAGGTGGGCTTGGGAGGTAATATTCAGAATTTTTTTTTGTTAATTTCTTTAACGAAGCGTTTGCTAACGTTTCGCTTATTTTTTTTAGGTTTCAGGTAGTGGTTTTGTCGATTTTTAACGAAATATTTACTAATATTTCATTATTTTCTTCTTTTTTTTTAGATTTTAAGTTTCGTTCTTCTGATGCTACAATAAAGGTATGTTTTTAGGGATTGGGTTTGATTTTTGTTTTTTACTCCTTATTCCATCACACTAACCTTATTTCTTTATTTTATTCTTTGTTTTCATTTCGTTCCTTTATTCCATTTCTATTGCTTGTTTTATTTCATGTTATTCCCTCTTTTATTTCCTATTCCATTTCGCTCTTCACTTCACGCTCTATTTCATTCTTCACTTCACGTTCTATTTCGTTCTTCACTTCACATTCGTTCCATTTCATTCTTCAATTCACGTTCTTCATTTCACGTTCAATTTCGTTTTTCACTTCACATTCCATTTTGGTTTTCACTTCATATTTCATTTTGTTATTCCTTACTCCATTCTGTTCTTCATTTCCTATTCCATTTCGTTTATTTCATATTTCGTTTTCACTTTCTCCTATTTTTTTGTTTTCATTTTCTTCTTTACTTCTTTGTTTTTACTCCCTTCATTCTCTTCCCTTTTGTTTCTTTCTTCACTTTCTTTTCCTTATTCTACTTTTTATTTATTTTATTTATTTTTGTGTCTTTCTTTATTTAAGAAGTACGATTCTGAAATCTTTACGTTTAATAAAGCACTTAGAACAAGTTTAAAATAAAATAAAAAAAATTCTAAAATCAAATAAGATTATATTAGTCATATTTACAATAAAAATTCATGTTTTTTTTCATATATTAAATTGCTAAAGAAAATTTTTTTTTTTTTTTAAAAAAAAAAATAATCAATCAAAATCTTATTAAATCAGTGATAAGGGTCGCCATGGCGCCAAGTAATAACGCACAACAGCCCATTTTAAATTTTGATCAGTTTTTATTAAATCTTTAAAAAAAATTTTTTATATAAATTTTACGAAAAAAATATTAAAAGCAGAGTCGCCAGAATAATGCATATAAAATATTTAATATTTATTTAAATAATATTTTACGAAAAAAATATTAAAAGCAGAGTTGTCAGAATAATGTATATAAAATATTTAATATTTATTTAAATAATAATAAGTTGATATTTATCGAACAATACAAAATTATTAGTCAAATTTGAGCCTTTCCATTCAGGGTTTACCGAGTTGGTATTTAAGGATTACATTTATATTGGTATATAAGATATATATTATTGATAAGATGTATAAGAGACTTTGAAATAGTATATATAGGCGTGTAACCAAATGATACAACTTGAGTCAAATAGAAACACTAAAATAAAATAAATTTTTAATGATTGATTATTATAATAAAAAATAAAAAAATTAATGCAAAAATAATTTACGTACCTGAATAAATATTGCAGTAATATCTTCAATGAAAATATTAATGACATCTCCCCAAAATAAACTATGTTTTGCTGCATGAGATAATTCAGCATTAAAATTAACATCAATATTTCGAGTTTCTAAACCACGAAAACTAAAACTTGGAATTTTAATTCGTAAATTTGATCCAAGAAGTTCTAAATGTGAAATATCAACTCCTGCTAATATCGTGAATATTATTACAATTATTTGGTTATCTTTATAATCTCTTAACCATTTCGAAAATTTTCGATGTTTCTTTTCCGGCTGATCTCCTTCTATCGCTTTTATAGCCTTCTTTCCGTATTTCTCTTGAAAACTTATAAATCTACTACTAATTCTATTACTCCATTTCTTAACTTCTCCCCACATACTAATCCTTTTCACATTTGTCATATTATTTTCTTTTTTCAATTCTTCAACGCTAGCATTTTTTAATTCTTTTTTAAATCTTTCAAGTATTTCCAATTCTTTTTTAAAATTTTCAAGTTTTTCTAATTCGATTATAATAAGTTCATTTTTGTTCGTCGTAAGTTCATTTTCGTTCGTCGTAAGCTCATTTTCGTTCGTAGTAAGTTCATTTTCGTTCGTCGTAAGTTCATTTTCGCTTGTCGTAAGTTTAATTTTGCTCATAAATTCTTTTTCTTTTAATCTATTCATAAGGTCTACAGCTTTATTTAATCGACCCTTAAGTTCTACAACATCATTTAATTCTTCCATAAGCTTACTAATTTTATTCAATTCATTTGCGCTAATTCTTTTCATAAATTTGGTAACTTCCTTAGGTTCCTCTCTATTAATTTCTTTCGATTCTTCCATGTTAACTTCTCTCGATTCTTCTTTGATAACGACTTCTTTCAATTCATTAATTTTATTCAATTCTTTTAATAATTTATCAAGTTGATTTAAATTTATACAAACTTCTATCAAATCTTCTGTAAAATCTTCAACTTGCATTAATTTTCCTAAAAGATTATTAATTTTTCTTAATTTTTCTAAGATAACTTTTACTTCATTTGGAGTTTGATACTCTAATTTATCTATATGTTCATTAACAACTTTTAATTCTTTCATGAGATCACTAACTTCTGTTAATTCTTCTTTAATTTTTATTAATTCTTTTCTAGTATCTCTTAATACTTTTTTAAGTTTCTTAACTTTTTCTTCGCGATCGTTAACTTCATTTATATTGTTGTCTTTCTTTGATTCATCTTCTACTGTAGAGCTATTGTCTTCTTCTACTGTAGAACTATTGCCTTCTTCTACTGTAGAACTATTGCCTTCTTCTATTGTAGAACTGTTGTCTATTTCTATTATAGAAATGTTGTCTTCTTTTACTATAGAATTATTATCTTCTCTTACTGTAGAATTGTTATCTTCTTCTACTGTAGAATTGTTACCTTCTTTTACTAAGTCATCTTTAAGTTTACTAACTTTTTCTAATAATTTTCGTAAGTCATGTCTCATAAGTTCATCAATTACAACTTTAAATGCAAATCCTAAATTTACGATAAATGGAAATGTCACAAAGAAAAGACTAGAAGTAAAAAAAAAAGTGAGAGAAATGGAAGAGAATAAATTAATGTTTGGAAAAATGTTAGCATTATACATTTTTTTTTATTTTAATTTTATGGAGGTTTTTTTTACCTTGCAGTAAAAACATTTTCTACGCTATTCGCATCTTTACTAGTAAAAAGGATTGTCGTCACAAATTTTTCAATAGCGTTACCACATGTAAAAATTGCAAATATTTTTTTCTAAAAAAAAAAAAGGAAAATGTTTTGAAAAAGAAAAATATTTTTCATTTTGTCAGTAAAAAATTAAATAATAATAATCTTAATAATATATTAATATTAAAATATATATTCACCCAATAAGCAATAGATAATAATAAGAGATTTATTCCAATAGTTACAATAAGACTAATCGAATTTTCTTCTATCCACCTAGCTATTTTTACAAAAAAAAAATTAGTTATATGAGATGAAATCCTTCGTCACGAAAATAAAAAAAAAAAAAAATTGGATTCTTGGATTCTTACGTATAGTTTCGTATCCATATTCTTCATCTAAATAATTTGTATACTCTCCAGTACCAATAACAGTAATAAGTTTATTTTTTATTAAAGTATTTAAATCACTAGCTACCAAATTAACGGATCTTTCATCTTTATTCTTAGCTTTTTTAATATTAATGGATAAAATATATTGTTCTGGTGAAACTGAATTATCAATTTCATATCTATTATTTGTAGCAATTCTTTCCCTACTAACAGGAAGTGCTATAACTAATTCTCTTGTTAAATTACTAAAAAATTCTTTAACTTTAATTTTATCATATCTAATACTTTTGAAATAAGTTGTTCCTTCTGCAGTTAATCTTATTTTTCCGTCAATGTTAGATGCGTTTACTTTATTTTTATATATATTTGATATACCTTTTTTAGCTTCTTGCTGAACTATTATATATAAAAAAAAAAAAGATTTTAGTTTATAAATAATATGTAATATTATTTTTCATTTTTATTAAGTTAAAAGAAGCACTTACTTGTCATAAAATTCCAAGAATTATCTTGTATACCAGGAATAGGTTCTTGAAGATCTTTACTCTTTACAAAACCATCATCCATTATAACATAGTACTTTGTATTAGGCTGATTAAAAGTACTATTAATCACTTTGATTTCAATGGTATAATCATCAATAAATTTTACAAAATCTCCATTATTGTGGCTTACAGAAGTAGTTTGACGTATAATACCACCATCTTGTAAAATTATAATGTTACGATTAGGTGATAAATCAACTTTACTATAAAATTTAATTATAAGGGATTTAATTTCAGATGGATCTATAATATCATTAATATTTGGAATTGTGCTGAAGATATGTAAATTTCCATAACCATGATCTAAATAACATTTTAAAAGTTTATAAAGTTAAAAAAAATATATACATATATTTTATACGATATATATTGTATCACCTTACCATGTGCACCCTCGATCTTGTGCAAAGGAGTAGTGATCAAACCCCAAGTTTGTTCAAATTCCGGTTGAGGAAATACGAGAGTATTATTTGGTAAAATTAAAATATCACCATTAAAATTTGTTAAAGTAGGGTAAGATATACTCCAATTATAACGATTACTACGGTCATCCAAAATATAACCATAAAGATCAAGTGTAGTTCCATCATTTGGATTTGGTGCAGTACTATATAGGAGATAACCTCCATATGGTAATGACTGAACAGCAAAATCAGTAAGATCAACAGGGTTTTGAAAAATAGTAATATTATATACAGTTCCAGTTGAAAGAAAATCAATTTTAATAAACGTATTTTGATCTATTGCTGGGGCAATGTTTAAAACCAGTATACAAGTTTGACCAAATCCCACTTTAGTAAAATCACAATCAAGTAAAATAATTTTTGATACCGGATTTTGAGTTTGATAAAGAACAAATGGACCTTGCTTTTCTGAATTTCCATTTTGTAAAAAAAAGCCACGGATCGACATATATGAAGCAAAGGGGATTGTTGTTGACAGCGGCGTATAATCAGGATAAATAATCGCGTATCCTCCATCCATTGTTGCAACTGTATCGATTGGGAGAGCAGTATAATTCATGTACGTTTCTGCAAGAGATTGAATTTCTCCATTTTCATTTCTTATAAAAGAAGAAATATATATATATATTAACGTTAAATTATTTAAAATTAAATTTCATAAATATAAAATATAATACTTACACTTTGAATTGTTGCAAGATCATAGAATTAGTACCAGTTATGGGCGCAATACGAAGAAATCCATTATCACGATGAACGTTTAGTGTAACGGAATCTTGGGCGGGTAACCATTCGTTAGTGGTAGTATTAACAAAGGATGCACCTAACCAAATTTTACTATAAGAGAAGCGGAATAATAATAATCTTTATTATTTATGCTCATATCACATATATATGTAAAAAGGTTAATTTACATTTACATATATACCTTTTAATTTCTCCATCTAAATCGATAATCATTCCCCAATCATCATAAGTTAAAGAATTATTTACATATTTAGCTTCCGCGTAAGTTAAAAACAAAAAGTTATTTTTTACAGGGTAAAATCTAATAGGGTTAAATTTTGCGAAAAGGCAAAAATTGAAAGGTTGTATTTTTAATGTATCTGCTGAAAGATCAAATCCTTTAACAATTCCGTTTGGATAGATAGTACGAATTGATAAGAATTCCTCCACACAAATTTTGGGAGGTTCTGTATAGTTTACACGAACTATTCGAGCGACTATTGTGCCATCATCATAATAATTTATATTTAACACGCGGGGTCTTGAAGGGGTTTTAGGTTTTGGTTCTTTGAATATAATGGATGATTTAACTGGCAATATCGCCAGTAAAATAATTGATAAAAGTAAAATAAAAAATAATCTCATTTTGCAAAGAAAAGTAAAAAGTTGAAATTAATTTTTTAGTGAAGAATTTTTTTTAAAAAAATAAAAATTAAAAGAAAAGAACCATCTTAAAAATGGATTATTTTTAGGTGTATGAACTTATTTAATAAGATTTTTTTGGATCTTTGATTAAAAAATATTACTTTTTTTTATTTCTTTTTTCGTTCGTTTATTACACAACTAACTTGTTATTTTAATATTGTTTTCCGAAATTTTTCGTAAAGAGTTTAACCTTCCCTTTTTTAGATCTTTTAATCAATTTTTTTATTTTATCATTCATTACGTTCATTCAAAAATTTTGACTCTTTATTTATTATTATGGAAGTAAAAGAGTAATACAAAGTGATTTAAGTTATGCAAATGGCGTTATTTATTTATTCTTTCGAATTCTTTCGGAGTTATTTCTGAAAATTCTTTGAAAAAAGAAACCATTTTTATAATTTTTTCATTCTTGTGAATGGATAAGGTATACAATGATTGTTAGTACTTAGTAATGCGCATTTCTAACTTCGCTTATCATTGTTTTTCTTTCACATTGTGAATGTATTCTATTAAAAGTTATGCAGCTAAATATAAAATTCTAGTTCTTTCTTGATGGACCAATGATATAATGAAAATTAATAAGTCTCTATTTATATAGTTACGATATAACGATATTTTAAGATATTTTTTATTTTACGAAATATGAATAATAGTATTCATTTTTATCTTCATAAATATTATGTATCGGTATATGATGGATATAAATGTTTAAATTCAACGGCTCAAAATCTCTCAAATCCGAACTGAAATTGATAGTGTTACTTTAAGGATGCAGATAATGGATGATCATTTTAAAAAAATCATTTGACATTGTAACCGGCTTTATAAACTTGGACTATTTTGGTTAACAAACATTACTTTTTTATTCGTTGTTCATTTCCTTATATATATATAAAAAAGTTGTAAAACGTGATCTAACTTTTTTTAGGTCTCTAAACCAAATAATGAAAACCTCTTTTTTTTTCTTCCCGTCTATAAAATATATGCATATTGGTCTCATTCGGAGATGTTTAATTTCCTTAATTGTTTATTTTTTATACTCATACATGTAAATTATTATGTGTGAATAAACTCATTTTTGATTTTTTTCATTTTTTTCATTGTAATGCAAACATAATCACATATAAACATATGACTTGACTTGTTCAAAGTTGCAGCAAAAATTTTGTATATTCAATAATGATATTTTTAGTAATGTTAGAAAGGTTATAAAATTCTTAATTTTAAATTCAATGTCTTTATTTTCTTTTTTTAGTGACTGTTTGACTTATTTGATTTGGCGCAAAATTTCCATATAGATTTTACTTATTACAAAAGACGAAAATGTTAAATTTACGGTTCATAAAATCCGACAAAGAAATTTTAATAAAATTGTTTAAAATATTGAAAAAATTAAAAAGTTTCATTCAATGTAGTATATTTATGCAACATTTTTTTTTATTTTTAAATTTTTACAGATCAGAACATTAATCAAATTGTTTCCTATTCGATCTTTCTTTGTGAAAAATATATATAAAAAGGGTCCTTTTCTCTCTTCACCAAATTCATTATTCGAAACAGATAAGAATAATATAAGAATATTATTATCAAAAAAAAAAACATTACGAACAATTAATTTTCCCTTTTTTTAAAAAAAAGAATAACAATGAAATCTTTTGCGCTTTTAAGCTATTTTATTCCCTTTTTTCTAATTACTATCTCATCGGCGTTTCCCAATGAACTATTAGACAAACGAAACCAATGCCAATGCTCTTACGCCGTCGCGAATTTCGATTCTGGTCCAGTTGGAGGTCTCGTAATCTTTAGTCAAGACGAAAATGGACACACTGAAGTGTCCGGAATCTTTAAAAAGGGGTTCGAAGATACAAACGCATCTTACGGATTTAAAATTATTGATGAGTGCAAAAATACACTATTCGATCTCACAGATGGATTGAATATAAAACCGGATGGTTATGGCGGTTCCAAATCTTTTCGACATAAGTTCACAGATATGAGTATAGATTGTGATGACAACGGGATTCTTACCAAGAAACTTCATAATAGTAAACGTCATTGTAGCAATAAACTTAGAAAACGTCTTCCTAATGGTGCAATGACCACACAGAATGGTGAAGGTTCTGGCTACTCTGGATTATCTAAATAATATTAGATTTATAATTGTAATTTTTATTATTTTTATTATTTTTTTCTTTTTTGTAAAATTCTGTTTAATTTAGTTTTAGATGCTAAAAGATTATTAAATAGTAATAAATTGTAAAACTGTCTCAAATAATAATAAAGTAGAGATAATTTTTAAATAAATTCTCGTTATTTTTAAGTAAAATATTATAAATATTGTTGACAAAATATCGATCTATTTATTGTACGGATCTAGGTAGTAGGTACATATAAACTGGTTTATCCCATGTATTTTTTTTCGACACTTTTACTGCACAATGATGACCATTTATAATTGTTGTTATAAACGATGAAAATTCAACGGTTCCCGTTTAACTAGTGAAGTTGATATTTAACACTCCTTTTTTATTATCAGAACGATATTGTTTGAATTTCCGACTATGGATATGTACTTTACTCCATTATAAATACAGTCAGTTACTCCTTAGTCCATCTTAACTAACTCGCGAGATTTTTCTTGCAGGACTGGTTATTATCATTATTCTCTCTATTAAAGTTTTGTCGAGTAAATAATAAATTGATAATATTATTTTTATTTTACGGTTTCTTTATTTTTTATATTTGTTAAAAAAAAAAATTAAGTTCTTATATTTTTTTTTCGTGTCAAAAAAAACGATTTAAAATATATTTTATTATACATACTCTTTAAATTCATATGAATATGTTTATTAAACAGATACTGTAAATTTTCAAGTTTAAATGATATCATCTTAGTACTATGTTAAAGAATGTTTATCATTTTCCAGGCCGATCAAAAATAATAAATAATAAATAAAAGATCGATCATACAGTACTAACAGTAGTACTTCAATGAGAGGTAAAATTACGACATTTCCACTGTTACCCTAATTTTCAATACGTCATCGTATTCAAAATTTTTCACGTGATGATCAACGTTAAAGCAAACCAATAGAAATATCTGTATCCCGTGATTAATTTCGAACGAAAAAAAAAAATTATTTATCTCTGTTTCTTGTGATTCAGTTTAAATAATTTTTAATTTCTAAAAGGAACAAATAAATCTCCTAATACTTGAAAATTATCCTTAATCTAACATGACTACACATAGTTATAACCATTTAAATATACATAATACTATTATGTGAAAATGTTTAATTTATCCAATAAAACTTAAACCTATTAAATTAATACTCTATAAATAAAAGTGAAACTTTTGTTTGAAAGTATAACTTTTAAAACAACTTTTACATAAAATGAAAATTAAAGGAAATCCGTGAAATTCATAACTTGAAAACTTACTCTTACCTAGTAAATATCATACGCAAGTGTATAATATTGTTGTAAAAGATTTATAAATCATGAGAAATTTACGAGAAATTAAACTTAACAAGAAAATTTTATTACAAACGATTTAATAAAAAAATGAAGAAAATGGGGCAATTGGAGGGTCGCACTAAATTGAAAACAACGAAACACTCGAAACAGTAATATAATCAAAATGAACAAAATATATTTTAGTCGCCAAAAAAAATAGGCGTAATATATGTCGTGTGGTAGCACAAAAATTTTGTGTTTGCATTACAATGATTCGAATTAGAAATGATTTTGGTTCATACATATTAATTTGCATGCAAACAAAGCAAAATAACTAATTATATTTTGAATGATTTTCCGTAAAAAGGAAGATTTCGTGCACAATTTTACATATTTTTCTTTCAAAACTATTTTTATTAATTATATAAAAAAATGAAAATTTTTTTTTTTTAAGAAAAAACAAGAAAGTAATGATATAGTAAATCTAATGATGCAATGACAGACTGAAATTTCGTAGTATTGTTTAATGATAAGGTCAGTTACACTGAATATCAATACTATGTCAATCCTAATAAAAAATGTTTTCATTAAATGAATAATCTTCACCTGTATTTGCATTCTTTAAGAAATTAAACAATCAATTTTATTTGGACTTTGATATACCGATATTCGTATATATGAAAACTTTATATGAATATACTAGTTATTTAATATCAGGTTTTGTTTTACATTATTAATAATAGAACTGTATAAATAACGCAAAAATTTTGTTCATAATATAGAAAAAAACGTCATTAAAAAATAAAAACAATAGAAATCATTCGAACGTTATGATTACTGATAATGCGTCGACTGCGTTGTGTTCATAATGAAACCAAAAATTATAATGAAACCAAAAATATCAAACAAAACAAACAAAATGAAAATGATTTATCATTTTGATCATACGATACGATATTATCGCAATATTAATAATTCTAAATACACATTTTATATACCCAAAAAAATATTTCTTATTATGTAGGCGAAATAAAGGTTAGGTTCGGTTATTATACATAATAAAGTAAAGATAATTTTGAATTTTCATTTTGTCAATAAAAAATAAACAAGTAAGCTTAGTTAGTGGCGTTAACTTTTTAAAATTTGTGACCATAACTTTTTTTGCTGATAAATACTTTTAAGAACGCCAATGAATACTCAAGTAGATCGTTATTTAGGCATAGAATTCTGCTTATAATCATGTGATTATCACATATCACATGATTGTGATTTGTAATGATTTTGATTGGATCCCCTATAACTAGATACGATTTGCAGCCAAAAAGAAATTTTAAAAATATTTTTTACGACCGCTATCCTGATAAAAATAATGTTGTACAGTACTATGAATTTTATTTTAAATGTTCAAAGCTAATAAATCAAATACATATTTATTCCTCTGTTAAAATGAAAAATTTTATAGTCTTTAAGTAATATGTTCATGCAAATTATCATTTGTATATTTATTATTTGTATTAAAAATAATTTCGCAACCTTCGTATTCAGTTAATAACATTCTTAATTTATTCGTTAAAGTTATTTGATTAGTTCACAATGTTCCAAAGGAATCCATAATTATAAATAATTCCTTTTATTCCTTTTCTAAAACTTCATTTCACTCGTTCTAAAATGAATTAACCAGTAAGATTAATAATAGTCACTACTGATTACGAACTTACAATTGTTCATTCTCTAGTCTCAGAAAATATTAAACGTACTGAGCTGTCAAATCTTATTGACTCTATCTACAGAACCTAGTACCATAATCTCAGTTCTTGTTCAATAAAAATAATCTTCTTGATTATGTAATGTTCAATTAATATCATTGCCGAAGTGAATTATTTTCTTAAAAAATATTTACTTAGTTTATTATTATATGAAGCGATTAAACAAAATTATAAAAATAAAATTTAGTTAAGAAAATATAATAATTCTTAGTATTTGCATAATAACTAATAGCCCTGTTCATTTCGTTCGGATACATTTTTCAATAATATGCCATTCTAAATACCGAAAATTTTTCATGTGTTACGCAACACGTCTGGCATGCGCCGCGCCACAGCGCGACACATCCAATCAGATCATCGTTTTGCACTGACAAACATTAAAAAAAAAAACGAGAAGAAAAAAAGCTGTATATTTCTTAAATATTACAACAAAAAGTATTTTTATTACTTTTATAATTACAGCAATTTTTCTGTACGAATTTTTTTTAGATCGACCAACTTACCCATTCAACAGTTTCCTTCCTAATGAAATTTGATGTGGTATTTTTTAGCAGTAATCGCGTGTGGGAATCTTAATATTATTGTTACGGTATTCCTATTACTAAATATCCTTTCTGTATTCCGGATGATGTGAAAAAAACATTAATCTGATTTAAGGTAATCTGCTGGTAAAGGTGTTGAAGTCGCAAGAGTTGACATTATTGCTTCTATGGTTATTATTTATTCTGGAGAAGAAATAATGGAAAAATAACAGAATTTTTTTTTAGAGACGAAAATTATTTTGTTGCTTATATATATATTGTAATATAATTTTTTTTTTCTTTTACTTTAATGAATGTAAACGCTTATATAACAGAGAAATATATAGCATATTTATATATATATACATATTCAGTAAAAAAGTTACAAATTAGATAGAAATACCCAAAATAATACATTTAAAGAATACAACATATATTTAATTATATATATACAGAGATAATTAACTGTCCGGAAAAAGTGAATGTCACGTGATATAATATTAAAGATTATTGGTCGAATTTGGTTTGTGTAACATTTATCTTGGAAAAATTTCCGCGACTTTCTTTAGAAAAAGGAAATAGTTAACAAATTCTTTAGAGTGAAAAAGCAATTATCTAGAATAGTTTTTTCAATTTTATTATTCATTTGTTGTTTTTACTTTTTATTACAAAAATACACATAAATAAACATGTTTTCTTCAACTAATTTTAAGTAAAATTTATATTTTATATTCTTTTTACTTTTAAAAATAAACTAATAAGTCTATGTTCATCTTCATCTTCATGTAATGTTCTTAGTAATCTTATCCTAAGTTTCAGTAAAAAATAAAAATATTTTCTACCTTTAAGTAAAATAATAAATAAATATAATAGTTAATTAAAATAAAAAGAAAGGAATAACATATCATTTCAAGGTGAAATTTACAGGACTAATACAAAAAATTATTTATTTGTATATACTGTATTATTTTTAGATCCACATAGGTTTATGAATATATTATAAAACATGTATTTGAAACTTGTAAATATATAATTAATATATAAAATATCTATGTAATATTTATTTAGCTATAATATTATGAAAATTTGCATAATATTTATTTGATTATAAATTAAATATGAATTTATATTATATTTTATATGAATTTATATAAAATATTTGTATATATTACAGATTTATAAATTTTATATGGTAAATTTATATTGGACATATAGAATTATAAATATTATAAACTGCCGATCATTTGGTCGGAACAACGATACATCATCTTAGTATAAATAAGGACTTCTATTATCGGATTTTAAACTCAGACGTGTGAAATTCAGACTTAAACTATTGGAATTTAAACTCAGACGTGTATACAGTGTGATAATATTCGTAACAAATGGATTTCTCAGCGCGTTTTTTCGTTCTTCATACTTCTCATATCTACTATTGTATTTTCTTCTTACTTAACGATGGAAAATGAAATTTTAAGCAAGGTCCGATATCCCGAGTACTGGAAAAACTCATATTCTCATTGGGAAGCAGATACTTGGAGTCTGTTCTTCAAGGAAAAATACCCCAATGCGTCAAAGCAAAAGATACATAGTGCTTTGACGATAGAGTTAAAAACTTTGCTTGAGTGTCTAAATCCGAAGTCTAGAGAGGGTCGAAAGGCAACAAAATTATTAAAGGTTAGTGTTTTATACGATCTCAAGTGAATAGTGAGTATGCTACGCCCTGTTTTCTGCGGTTACGGGGAAGAGCGTCCAGTCACATTAGTGCCGTGGCGGGCATGTCTTGCTATAAAGGTGAAAACATTAACGAGCATAGTGAGTATGTTACGGCATATCTTGCTAAAAGTGAAATCACTAGCGAATATAGTGAGTATGCTACGCCCTGTTTTCTGCGGTTACGGGGAAGAGCGTCCAGTCA
>JADRCO010002150.1:0-14976 GCA_021464525.1 Rhizophagus sp. LPA8_4_AMF | reverse complement strand
ATTGATACTGAAAAAACGTATATACTGAGATACGGAAAATTGACCAATTCAGTATCTCTCCGTATAAAAAACGTATCTTTCAGTATGTAAACGTATTTTTCCGTATAAATTCCGTATAAAAAACGTATCCACTTTTTTTATAGGGATTGATATGACGAACTTAAGAAAATGAAGTTTCATACTACAGCTAGGATGGGAAACAGTTTGTTAAATGTAAAAATGTAATAGTAGATAAGTTTACTTTGGATTGCTTATTTAAGTGGATATTTATATTATGGATATTTAGATAAAGCAAAAAAATTTATTTTAAGATATTAAAGACAGTAGAATAGAATTGGGTATACACCTTTGTACAAAAATATTAAATATTTATTACTATGAGCCTGGAAACTCACAAAAAGTATTAAGCAACATCAACAATATAAAGGAAATATTAAATATTAGATTATTAATTAAAGAAAGAATCTAATGCTCTAAGGGTAATGAGGAATTAGTGGATATTGGGTTTATTCATTATGTAGTTACTCTAACTTCGTAATCTCAAATCTAGGAAAAGAACATTAAATAAAATACTTACGTTTTAAAAATACTTTCATTTTTTTATGCCAACAAAATTATATGTGCATTATAGCGTTTGTTATGCAATAGTTTCTTTTACATTCATTGATCGTCGAAAAAACATCCTTACGTTATCTATCTTATAAATCTCGTTTCTTGTTTTCCATGTTAAAAATATTTCCCATAAATATATTTCTCGTGTTATAACACTCTAGGAAAAAAACCCTTTTTTCCATTAGTATTTGCAGCTTCATCACTTTTACCAACAAATTACCTTAAATCAGATTTATGTTTTATTTCATATCTGGGAAACATTTCATTTCAAAGAGGATATTTAGGAATAGGTATAACAACAATGTCTGGTACATTCCATATACGCGGTTGCTACTAAAAATATCATATTAAATTTCATTGGGAGGAAAACTTGTTGAATGGGTCGATCTAAAAAAATTCTTATGTTGTAAATCTAAAAGATTTAGATTTATTTGCCTTTGAATTTGAAATTCCTGAATACACAATTTGGAAAGTACAATACATACAAATCAAGAAATAAGACCTTTAATAATAAAATCTCATGTTAAACACCGTAGGATCCCTATATCTTGGTCAAACGATTTTTGATGTGAATAGTGAAACTTTGATAAAGTTAAATTAATGTCCCAGAAACCGGATATATACATATTATTAATTTAGAGTTTTATTTATTTATAATTTGGATTAGAATGTGTGAAAAATAGAAATTGAACAATATTAAAATAAGTATTTTAATTATACTAATTATTTAAAAAATTATTATTTTTTTTGGCTGGATAATTTTTAAATATCATATTTATTCTAACTAGAAAAATCATATAAAATATTTTTATTCAAATAAAAAAAACATTTATTTTGTTTGCATTTCAGCACTGGCCCAATTCAAAACTAAAAAGAAAAAGAACAAAAAAAATAGGAAAAAGAAAGTATAAGTAAAAAAATAGCCAAGAAAAAAGAATTATCAGAAAAAATGGCGCTCACCAAAAAAACCAATTATTAAAAAAATATTACTATACTTTAAGGGAAAAAATGAGAAAAAAAAACAAATTTAATTTCGATTTAAAAAAAAAAGCCAAAATAAAAAAGAAAAATTAAAATCAACGATCTCCCAAATGGAGATGTGATCAAAAACAAAACTTTTTTCGTTAGTATTATAAAAAAAAAAAAAAAAGAAAATTATTATTTATCGCAGATGCGATTTGTCGCTAGTCTCCATTTGTCATATGATTTACGTAGTAGTCATGAGATTTATACTTCATTAGACTTTTTGATTATCAAATCGATCAGTATTTCCCACGTTTACTCTCTCTCTCTCATTATTTTTTACTTTTACTTTCTTTAATATTGAATGTAAAACCATAACTATTTTCATTTATTTTTTCCCCTTTAACGTAAATCTACCTTATGGAAGAAGAAGAATTCGAAAGTATTCATCTTTTGAATTTGCTCATGGTATGTAATTAGCTAGAGGTTAGGGTAAAGAAAGTTGGTTTAGGTTACGAGTATTGGTTTAGAGTGGTGTTAGCTTTGGAGTAGCTTAGGGTTAGGGTAAGGAGAGTTGGTTTAGGTTAGGTGTGTTGTCTCCATAGTGATGTTTGTTTGGAGTAGCTTAGGGTTAGGCTAAGGACTAAGGAGTGTTGGTTTAGGTTAAATGCGTTATCTTTAGAGTGGTGTTTGTTTGGAGTAGCTAAGGGTTAAGTTAGGGTAAGGAGGTTAGGGTAAGGAGAGTGAGTTCTTTTATTTTATTTTAATTTTTTTTTAGACGATTGTGATGCCATTATTATATTATCGTTATTATTTTATTAATTAATACTGCAAATATATATATGCAGTATGCTTTTCATTTAATGCATGAAGTATTTTATGTATTAATTATCATCCTCCGGACAATTAAAACCGATTTATAGAAAAAACAATTCAAATACCAATCAGTAAAGGCGAATATTTCATTGGATGAAAATTTTGAAAAGACTTTTACGAAAGGTACTTTCGGGATAGGTATCAACAAACATTTTATTCGATGGTATGATGACGCATTGACAATTCCAGAAAGAAAAGAATGAGATAAATGGCAATTAACGCGAGATTTAACGGAAACTGAAATGAAAGAGTGTAAGGAGAATGAGTACGAATTTTTGAAAAAAGTAAAAGGCCAAGATATGATGGGCTTTATCAAAGTTATCAAAGTTACAATAATTTGGAATATTTAATTTATTGTTTAAATGAAAGCAATGTGCAAGAGATTACAGAAAACGGTATCAAAAAAAATGGTGACATGGAATTTTTGTCAATTTAAGACACCGTTCAAAGATGCTAAAGAGTCAACGAAAGGACAAAAAGTTTCGATAGACAAAGTGAAAGACATAAGAACATCCTTATGTGATTTCAACAAAATACCAAGTCCGTCTACACCTCAGGACAGGATATACGCGGAATTACCATCTTTTAGTAACAAAAGGACTGATGAAAATTCGAAGAAGGATAACTGTGTTACGGATGACAAAGATATCAACGTTGATTCAGTAGTGGAGTTAGTGAATAATATAGAAAAGGGGTAGGATTGGAAACTTCAGATAGGATATTAGAAAAGAGAGATCTAGAGAAGGATAACGTTAGTACAGACGAAGTGGTTGAGGTCATCAAACAACATCGAGAGGAAAAAATTAAATACACTCGATGGGATCCAAATTCTTACGACGTTGGAGAAAGTGTAAGGAAGATTAATGAAATTGGGAGTATTCTTAGAAGAGCGAGTAATGAGAAGGAATGGCAAAAAACGATCGTGGTTGGAATAGCGACCGTGTTCAGAATGAAGATAGAGGACACTGATGTAGAGATAGAACAGGGTAATAAGATCCCCTTTTCCAAGATTTAATGACAAAATTAAATACTTTGGGAGTGGACGGAACGGATGAAAACGATAGGGTTCATTTATTCGCCACCAACAACGTAATCATAAAGTTTCAGAACAAAGTAAAATTTTCTTGGAATTTACGGAATTCAACAAGGTTTTCTCTGAAAGGTTAGCGGTTATCAACAAAGAAAAGGATGTTAAAATGATAATGAAAACGTATCAAAGATAGCCTTCAGGAGATCATAGGAGTAAATGGAGAGCTACACAAGAGTAAACGACGATGATGAACGAATCGGTGGGATATGTAGGATAAAGAAAATGTCGAAGTCACGTGATTTCACGCTCAAAAGTATTCCGACAATAAATTTTTTATATTTTCTTTATTTGATACAGTAAAATTTTTATTGGTTTCAGTGAATCTAGAAGGTCAAATCTATTAGGAAAGAGAGAATCGTTACGTGGAAGAGTAGAGAATTTTCTTTCAACAATCTTTTTCTTTTCCTTTTTATTTTTATTGTAGAATTAGAACTTTTATTTTTGCTGAAATGTAATATGACGCTAGGTTTAGTGTTTTTGGAATATATTTCTTTTTTGTCTAGTTTTTCAGGAATTTACTTTTGGTTTGCTTTGTTGTTTAAGTTTATATATATACATATATATATATATTGGTTCGGGTGGACATTGTAAGTATTTATTTTTATTGGGTTAGTATTGTATTTTTTTGCATTAGATAGGTCGATTAGTTATAGGGATACTATTATTATATGTAATTTTATTTCTAGGTATTTTATTATTATGGTCATAGGAATAAATAATACAATAAATGCGTTACTAATTTTTTTTTTAAAAAAAAACAAAAAACTGATTTATAGCACATGATTTAAAACATCATATTTTAAATCGGTTTTTTTTGTTTTAAAACATTGAACGGCATGATCATCACAATATAATAAATATGTATTCCAAGTACTTTAAGTTTAAAGTCATTTTCTCATAGCTTGAAAATGATGAAAATAAGCTAATTTTATTGCATAATAAAGTTCCTGATGTTTTAAAACATGTTTTTTGCCATTCCCATTTACAGCCCATGGTATCTCTTTTACTGTATCTCATAAGGTCACGTAGTATTTAACGCATGATTACATAATAAAAAATGTGCTTGATCATATTTTTTAATCTACTAAAATTTAAAATATAGTAATTTCTTTCTTGACAACATAATTAATTACTATTATTATTTAAAAAGTTATTTAGTTTAACCCGAAAAAGCCAAAAAAAAGACTAATTAAAAAAAAATTTATGATTAAAAAAAAAGGCATTGAAAAAAAAATCCGAAAATAAAAAAAAAACTAATTGAAAAAAAAATTTTAATTTTTCGGTTTGAACTGAAAGAATCGAAAAAAACAACTAATTAAAAAAATTTTTTTTTTTGGTTTTGAGAAAAAAAAGGTCAAAAATAAATAGTAAAATAAATTTTTTCGGTAACCGAAAAAAAAACACATTAAATAAATTATTTTTGGTGTTGAAAAAAAAACGAAAATAAATTTTTTGGGGTTTTTTTTGTTTTAGAAAAAAGCTAAAAAATTTTGAAAATAGAAAAAATGAAAAAAATAATCAAATAAAAAACTTTATTTAAAAAAAATACCGGAATAAAAATCTAATTATTTATTTTTTCGAGCATGACCACGAAGTCAATATTCAGTGTGATTTTAAAGAGGTCTTTTTAACTCACAAACACATTATACTAATGAAAAGTGTGTATTTTTTATCTAAATATTGAAAAAGAATTTGTATAAATCTAATTTTGTTTCGAATAATTTTTGTGACATGATCGACATCGAAATATTACCAAGAAGTTTTCATTATGTAATGCTTACATAAGTAATTTATGCAAATTTGGTGTTACCTGTTACTTTATAAATAAAGATTTTTATTTGAAAAAAATTGAGCTTTTGAAACAATGTTTTCTCATAATATACCTTTGATAGAAAATGTTCCGAAATATTTAGAAACCAATTTTACAAATTGGACCAGTGGAAATGAAAATATTGATGATTTTATTCAAGAAAGACAATTAGAAATTAATATAAATAATATAGTGTTTGAATGGATTCCATACAATTAGTTTAATGAAATTAAAGAGACAGGTAAAAATGGCCGTGTAACTGTATATTCAGCAATATGGAAGAATGGTCCATTACATTATGATTATGATGATAGTGAATTTACAAGAAATTCAAATAAAAACGTTGCTTTAAAATGTTTACATAATTCACAAGAATCCATTGATCCTTTAATAAATGAGGTATGAAATTTCTTCAAATATTTAAATACTTTTTTAATCCAAATATTTACAATCTCTTTTATTTATGTTTAGGCTAAAAAGTATTCAACAAAACATAAAACATTTCATGTATTGTATGGAATATCTCAAAATCCAGATACAGGAAATTATATTTTAGTTCAAAATGATTATTTATAGACAAGTGAAAATGAAAAAATTGATGATTTCATTTATGAAAGACAATCAAAAATTAATATAAATGATATAGTGTTTGAATGGATTCCATACAATCAGTTTAATGAAATTGAAGAGACAGGTAAAAATGGCCCTGTAACAGTATATTCAGCAATATGGAAGGATGGTCCATTATACAAAGAGTTTATGTCAAGCAATTATACAAGAGAATTAAATAAGAAGGTTGCTTTAAAATGTTTACATAATTCACAAGAATCCATTGATTCTTTAATAAATGAGGTACGAAATTTCTTAAATATTTAAGTTCTTTTTTTAATTAATATATTTACAATCTCTTTTATTTATAACTTAGACTAAAAAATATCCAACAAAACATGAAACATTTCAAGTATTGTATGGAATATCCCAAAATCCAGATACATGAGATTATATCTTGATTCAAAACAATTCTATAAACTTGGCAAATTGTATCAGTGGAAATGAAAAAATTGATGATTTCATTCAAAAAAGACAATTAAAAGTTAATGACTATGATGATACAGTGCTTGAATGGATTCCATACAATCAGTTTAATGAAATTAAAGAGACAGGTATAAATGGCCCTGTAACAGTATATTCAGCAATATGGAAGAATGGTCCATTATACAAAAAGAATATGCAGAGCAATTATACAAGAAATTCAAATAAAGAAGTTGCTTTAAAATGTTTGCATAATTCACAAGAATCCATTGATTCTTTAATAAATGAGGTACAAAATTTCTTAAAATATTTAAATACTTTTTTAATACAAATATTTACAATCTCTTGTTTAGGCTAAAAAGTATTCAACAAAATATAAAGCATTTCATAAATTATATGGAATACCTCAAAATCCAGATACAGGAAATTATATTTTTATTCAAAATAATTGTTTATGGACAAGTGAAAATGAAAAACTTGATGATTTCATTCAAGAAAGACAATTAAAAATTAATAACTATGATGATATAGTGTTTGAATGGATTCCATACAATCAGTTTAATGAAATTAAAGAGACAGGTAAAAAAGGCCCTGTAGCAGTATATTCAGCAATATGGAAGGATGGTCCATTATACAAAAAGCATACGTGGAGCAATTATACAAGAAATTCATATAAAGAAGTTGCTTTAAAATATTTGCATAATTCACAAGAATCCATTGATTCTTTAATAAATAAGGTACAAAATTTCTTAAAATATTTAAGTACTTTTTTAATTAATATATTTACAATCTCTTTTATTTATAACTTAGGCTAAATATTTAACAAAACATGAAGCATTTCATGAATTATATAGAATATCTCAAAACCAGATACAGGGAATTATATTTTTATTCAAAATAATGCATGGACAAGTGGAAATGAAAAACTTGATGATTTCATTCAAAAAAGACAATTAAAAATAAATGACTATGATGATATAGTGCTTGAATGGATTCCATACAATGATCAGTTAAATGAAATTAAGGAGACAGGTAAATATGGCTCTGTAACAGTATATTCAGCAATATGGAAGGATGGTCCATTATACAAAGAGAATTTGTGGAGCAATTATACAAGAAATTCATATAAAAAGTTGTTTTAAAATGTTTACATAATTCACAAGAATCCATTGATTCTTTAATAAATGAGGTATGAAATTTCTTCAAATATTTAAATACTTTTTTTAATTAATATATTTACAATTTCATTTATTTATGTTTAGGCTAAAAAATATCCAACAAAACATAAAGCATTTCAAGTATTGTATGGAATATCTCAAAATCCAGATACAGGAGATTATATTTTTATTCAAAATAATTTTCATATATATATCAGTGGAAATGAAGAAATTGATGATTTCATTCAAGGAAGGCAATTAATAAATAATGACTATGATGATATGGTGCTTGAATGGATACCATACAATCAGTTTAATAATATTAATGAAATAGGTAAAGGTGGTTTTTCCATAGTATATTCCGCAAATTGGAAGGATGGTCCATTAGAATATGATGCAAATAAAGAAACATATGAAAGAAAACCAAACAGAATGGTTGCCTTGAAATGTTTACATAACTTCCAAAATATTACCGATAAATTTTTAAATGAGGTATGAAATTTCTTTAATAAATCATTTACCATAGAAATTCTTATAAATATGTTAATTCAAACATAATATAATAATTATTATTCATTTTAAATACATTTAATAGGTTAAAGAATACTCAATAAATAAATATAGCTGTATTCTTAATGTATATGGAGTATCTCAAAATCCAAATACAAAAGAATATATCATGGTTCTCCAATATGCAAAAGAAGGCAATTTTAATCATTGGATAAATAAAAACTATGAACATTTTAATTGGAAAGATAAATTATCTGCATTGCTTGATATTATTAATGGCCTTAAAGAAATTCATCAAAAAAATATAGTTCATTGTGATTTTCATACAGGAAATATATTATTTTTAAGTAATATACATGTTTTTGGTAATTGTATATCAATTTCAGATATGGGATTATGTGGAGAGGTTGGTAATATAGATGAAACTAAAATTTATGGAGTTATGCCTTATGTGGCTCCTGAAGTATTAAGAAGAAAGCCTTATATCCAAGAATCAGATATTTTTAGTTTTGGTATGGTAATGTATTTTGTAGCTACTGGGAGACAACCTTTTTACAATTGCGCACATGATAATCTTCTTGCATTAGACATTTGTAAAGGAGTTAGACCTGAAATAAATGAACCAGAAGTACCAAGATGTTATATTGATTTGATGAAAAAGTGTTGGGATTTAAATCCAAATAATAGACCAAATATTTTTGAAGTAAATGAATTAATCATGTCATTTCATAAGTCATATGGAATGGATTTCTTTATAGTAGAAAATGAAGAAATTGGAATGCAATTCAAGAAAGCAGAAGAATATAGAAAAGCAAATCTTCCATTCATTAAAAATTATCAAATAGATACACATCCGCAAGCTATTTACACATCTCGGTTACTTAATCCTTTTACAGAAGATCTTCCAGAATATGATGATAATTCTCAATGTTTAGATCAAGCAATCTAAATCCAAATAATATCCACATGAGGCATATATAATAAATTTTGTTGAAAAGATATGAATTATTCATTTGATATATATTTTGTATAGCTGTTATTTTATAGAAATTTACAATAAATTTATAGTTTTGTCTAACAATTAGTTTTTTTTACATAAACATAATCTGTTTGTAATCGTACATATTGTGTGTAATATTTTCTTTGATGTAATAAAAATATGATGGAATTGGTTACAGTACAATTTCCTGAATGTCTTATTTTTTAAATATACCTTTTCCTGAAGTCAAATTTTCTGAATGCCCATTCCAGTTTCTTGAATACCAATTTCCCTGAATTATGGAGCAATTTAAAAAAGCAGAAATTTACAGAAAATCACACCTTTCTTCTTTTAAGAAAAAAAAAAAATCCAAGAGCTATTTAAACGTCTTGATTACTTGTTCTTTTACGAAAGATCTTCCTAAGTATGATAATTCTGAATGTTTATGTTGTTAAATAAAAACTAATTAATTTTGAATCTTTTTCAAATACAAAACTTTACCGGAAAAATTTTAATTTATCTTCAGTATTGAAGATAAAATTGTATTATTGTGAAAGAGAATTTACATGTTCTAAATATTGACATTATTATGTGATTTGTTCCATCCCAATTCGTTACTGATGTATATTATATCTTTATAATAAAGTAGACATCCGTGAATTAATTTTGCATTCTGGATTCATTCTATAATATAATACTAATATGTTCGATAGACGAAATATTTTAATTTTAAGCGTAATTACCGTACGCTTGCGAAATTACTCTTTTTTGCGTATAATTCCGCCAGGAAACATAATCTAGGCCAAATCTTCATAATTCTGGCCAGAAGCTTATCTCGGAACTATACGGTATCTTATTTATATTTAAAACCATAAGCTATTGGTTCATCAATTTGATTTAACATATTTCTTTCCTCATAGATTTAAGTGAATTAACGTTAATATTATCGAGAGAATATTTTTCAGTCAATTTTTTTTTTAAGGTGCGATCGGCAGTCCGATTAAAAGTTATAATAATTTTTAATTACCTGACAAATATGGGTTATTTAAGACTAAGAAATCGTTAGTTAAAATGATTCTATTTTCTTTTATTACTTCTGAAATTCGACAATTGTTCTTTAGATATCAGACAGATATTGTTAAATGAAACATTTCATGCATCTGGTATTTTAATTGTTAAAAATATAGTGATGTTATGCAATTCTCGAACGACATGCCGCAAATCAATAAATAAATTTAAATCTTGTACTCTGAAACAAAATGACTGCGATATTTCATTATTTATTCATATATGGTTAGCAGGCATTTTATATTTGGGTTTAAACCGGATTTTAATCAGACAATAATATTTTTAATTTAAGAATTATGTCTCATTTGTCTCATAGATAAAGTGATACTGTATATAACGCAATAAACTATCTCCACTAGTTATAATCGAGGAATTGAATAGCACTCCGGTTAATATTATTTACGTAATTGTAATTTATATATCTATGGTAAAGATGAAAGAATATTAAGGGACTACAGTTCTGGTTAACTTTAAAAAAAAATTCAGGGATTTTAGTACGTTTGTTTTTGGAGTCATTACACTGTAAATATAAATATAATATAATCAAATCAATGAAATAAATATTTTTTAAAAAATTATAGTTATCCAAAAAGATAACACAAATTCCGATAAATATTTAGGGGATGGGAAAATCTTATTTTATAAAGAAAAATGGTTGGTTGCATGTAATCAAAAATGGGTTGGCCAAATTAAAGTTTCTAATAATGAATACCAAGGCGCCATCTTTTTTTTTTTACTCGAAACATAAGTCAATTCAAGAAATTCATTTAATGATGGATTAGTATTTTTATTGTTAATATTAAAATTTTGAGCCAGTGCCATTTAGATAATTAGGCTAAACGTAAGATGACATTTTTTGAATATGGACTAATATAATTAATACATCTTTTTTTAGTACAATTCGAAAAAAAGCTCAATCAAATAAAATAAAAAAATTTCCAAAATGAAAGTATATTCCTAAAATATCTTTTTGAAAATCCTATAAAATTAAACCATTTTAATAATATACGTTATGATTGATTGTCTTGAGTTTACTTCTTTCAATGATAAAGTAGTAATAAGATGCTGTAACACAAGCGTTTATGAAATTTTTTGCCAATCAAGTAAATCTATGAATGACATTAGGAAAATCTCAATTAAATTAACCCAAATTTTAGACTTAATATATCACGTTTGCTGCTTCAATTTAAAAATGTAAAACATATTATTTATGAACACACACGTATTTATCAGGAATATTAGATGTAATGTATTGTAATGTTGTAAAATTATCTAAGGATCATGAATTCTTGGCATTAATCCATTGTGTGGAAACAATAAACTTGATAATCCACCGTCATCAGACAAAAGGAACTTTTTTATTATGCATGCAAAACGAGATTATGTAATCATCTTTCATTGTATAGGTATCTTCTCAAAAAGCATTCTTTTAAACTTTATGATGTACACAAAACTTCGCCTAACTCACTCAGTTCGTCACTTATAAATACACGTATTAATTCCCTAGCTCTACATTCCACAATTATTTAAAGAAAACTCAGAAACTGAATAACCTTAATTTCCAAATAATACCAAAATCATCATGAACAAACTTATTTTAATACTTGTTCTCGCAGTCGTAATCTTCAGTACAATCGCTTCTGTTACGCCAACTAGTTGGAAAAGAGGCGATACATTTTGAGGAACAACAAATCCTAAGGGCAAATCATCTTTAGAATCTTTAATGAAAAGACAGGTTCAGTGTAAACCCAGATATTTTCAATGTCCTGGTGGCATCATATGTTGCTCTATTGGTACGAATTGTCTTAATGATCACCAATGCGACATTCCATGCACCTCTAATGATATACCTTGCGGCGATAGCAGCTGTTTATCAACCGAAGTTTGCATAACCGGTCCTAACAATCTACCCTTGTGTAGTTAAGTTATCAAAATTTATATATTTTGAGAGTATTTGATTTTGTGATTTTTAATTATTATTCTTATCTAATCATCCTAAGTAATTTATTTATACTTTTTTCATCTTTAAGTTAAAACTATTATAGAATAGTAGTTCAGTTACAATATGTACGTTATTTGAATAAAAATACCGTATTTGGCCGTTATTAGACACCCTTTTTTTACTATTTAAAATTGGCATAATTTCTGATCTAGCCTTTCAGCAAAGAGGAAATGTACAATAGTACTTTTATTTAATGTTTTATTAATCAGTTTATATGGGTGCTTAATAACGGTTAAATACGGTATATTTTGTTTATTTTGTTTATTCTTATTAGTTAACAGTTAATCAAAAAAAAGGATAATTTTTACACGTGTTACTTCGAATTATGAAATTTTTATTTACTTTCAAAGTTTTATAAACTACAATAAATAAACAATGGTACTCATTTTTTTTTAGCTTTTCTATTTCTTATTTAAATAAGAAAATTGAATTTGTATCAACACAGTACTAGAAGTATCTACTAATTTCATCTTTGGTATATTTACATTTGAGTTTACTACACAAATGACTTTTATTTGTTTTAGGTTTAATATCACCTATATATATTTTGGAATATTAAAATACTTTTTTAAATTATAGTTTGGAAAAAAGAAAACTTTATTCCAGTGAATATCGATTGTACTTTTGTAACGATTTATCCATTAAAATACTTCAGAATTAATATTAATGGTAATAAAATATTTTTGTTCCAAGAATGATATCCTAATTAATTATTCCTAATAACAAATGTTTTCACATAAAATAAAATCAAATGCCTCTTTCATTATTTCGAAAATCCTAAATAAGTTTAAAAAATGTAACTAAGACATTCGGCCAAGAACGTAATTTACCATACTGAAACACTGAGAATTACCCGATTTAGAACATAAAAACGAAGTTGATAAAATAGTATAATAACATAAATAGCAATAATTATTGAGCTTTTGTATTTGTAACTAATTTTTCCAACAAAATAATAATCATTTAATACCTTTTGTCAATAAGTAGCACAATAGTTATTCAAAAGCCTTCTCGCTATTTTTGTCAACCCTCCTCCATTTTTTCCATACTAGAAACTTACACATATAAAGAATTTATAATCCTTGGGTTGTGAATCCTGACTCGCGAGTTGCTTCTTTATATTGTGATTTACAAATTACGAATTTAGGAAAAACTTTATATTTTGTTGATTAAAATTAATTAATTACTTTAAAACTTAAAAGAATATATTAGTTGATAATGTATATATTAGCGTTTTGAAAATTCAAATTGCAAACTCTTCATTTTTATTATTTTGATGTATGTATAAACACTCAGTCCTCCAGCATGCACTAGCATATCATACATTAGTTAAAAATTATATCCTTAATTAGAATTTACAAAACAAACTCCATATTTAATTTGATATATTTAATCGGATCCTGTATGTTGTAGAATATAATTTAATTTAGCTTTCTTATTTTTTTCTGAATTTGGTAGCGTCTCAACTTCAATGGTTTCATCTTTAATGGGAAAAGTAATACGAATAAGTATAACATAATGAAAACTTTTTTTGATATAATCTCTGATTAATTAATTACCTAAGTTTTTGTTAAGTTCTTCAACCAGTTCCATGATTCCTTCAGCAGGACTTGGGTACAATTCGTAAAGGCCACCTTTACGAGTCAACTTTTCCTCAGTAAGACGTAGAAATGCTCTACCAGTAAGTGCTTTATCTCGTATTTTTTTAATATCAATTTCACTGAAATCGGAATTGCACATACGAGACTCAAGAAATTTTTTGACATGGTCTGGAGACCACATTTTGTTGCTGCTAGGAAGTTTCTCAGCTTCATTTTCTTCAATTGTATTTTGGGCGTTCAACTTCCGCTTCAAAGCTATTGTTTATATTTAGAAAAGTATAAATTAATGATAGAATCAAAGCTGATTCCTCAATTTCGTTATGAAACTTACTTTTGCATA
The DNA here is from genome assembly GCA_021464525.1 of Rhizophagus sp. LPA8_4_AMF. Lineage (NCBI taxonomy): Eukaryota > Fungi > Glomeromycota > Glomeromycetes > Glomerales > Glomeraceae > Rhizophagus > Rhizophagus sp. LPA8_4_AMF. Next base: position 936 of record JADRCO010002150.1, on the reverse strand, counting down.
TTATCTTAGTTATACATTCCTGTAGTTCTTTATCATTAGCATCAATGTCATATATTTCTACATAAAATACATATGAATCAGCCACTTCTCGTTAAATATGAAGGGAATAGACTCTAATAAAGTGATATTAGTTTACCTGACGGAATGTTATCACTGTATCTTATTAATTTCATAATGTCTTTTCCATCTTGGTTCTGTTTGTTATTATGATCATTCCAAGAAGAGGTAATAGTGTTGTTGCCGCTGGATTTGCTCCACAAATTCTCTTGAAAAATGTTATCACCTATGTCATTATTATAATCTTCAATGATGGTGCTGGATGGAAAAGTTGAACCACTACTATCATTGTCGATAATTTTTTCATTATATATTGACTTTCTACCCCTTCTGAATGTGATTTTTTTTCCGTGAGGTCCCATTATTGATAAGTGATCTTTAATAAGATCATAGAATCGAATTGCCTCTCCTTTTGTTTGAAAATGTAAATGACCCCAACTAAATTTTGAATCACTTTGTTAAAAATTATTGTTGGTTTAAAATTCATATAAGTCATTGATAATGATATCTACTTAGATTTTCGCGTTCTTCTTATATGTACTATTTTAATGTTTTGAAATTTAGCTTCCACCCAATTTTTAATTAGGTCATCTTTTACTTCGCAAATGTTGTCTCCCTGTGTTCCTGCAAAAAAAATAGAAAAGTCTTCTGATGTACAGCAAATAGAAAGTGTTTGTTCGCCTATTGACATTAAAATTAAATGAATCTTAATAAAATTGTAAAATTGCGTAAAAAGCTCCACCAGCGAGTGGTGGAAAGAAAAGCCTTCGCCATCTAGGGATGAAGGAAAAGCCTCCACCAGCTAAGGATGAAGGAAAAGCCTCCACCAGCTAGGGATGAAGGAAAAGCCTCCACCAGCTAGGGATGGAGGAAAAGCCT
>JADRCO010002149.1:0-14977 GCA_021464525.1 Rhizophagus sp. LPA8_4_AMF | reverse complement strand
GTCATTATCCGTCATCCGGTTTATCCGATCCGTCAATGATCCGTCATCCGATTTATCCGGTTTTTTTAACGGATATCCGTTATCCGGCGGATAACGGCTAATCGGATTGGAACACTATATAATATTTGATAACCGTACAAATTTTTCTATAAATTTTGACATCTCTATTTTTTAAACTGAGCAAACCGAGCGAAATTGTGCTTACTAAAAGCTCTATTTGAATAAAATCTAATAATAGTATTTTTATAAGATAGATTTAAATATTATCTATATCATTTATTTTTGTAACAATTATTTGCAAATATTATATTATGTGTGATTTTAATGATATACATTTTTGATAAATGCGCCATTTTACGTTTCGTTATGAGTTAAGAAAGTCATAAAATTTCCCATTCTCTCAAATTTTTGGATAATAATTTGACTAATTTTAAAATAAAATAGAAACATTATGAGAATAAATAAACAAATAAATTGGAAATATACTTTTTTTTGCTCAAAAATTGTCTTTTTATATTAAAGACCTGTAAGGAGATTAACTTAATAATGTTTTACTAACAGAGTTTTTTATCAATTATTCATCGCATGTAGCATTGCATTATATTAACTAAAAAAGAAATTGTTTTTATTATTGTATTAGCGGCTAATTTACCAGAGTGTCATAAGTTTTTATTTCTAAATTTGACACAAACATTGTTGTCGATCGAAGAATATATTTATCTGACCTAAACAGTATCTCCTTATTTCTAACTATGAATATACTTCTTTGTATAAAGCTCTGGCAGAGATTTTGTAACTTTCAGAAATTCTTTTACTACGAAACTTAGCGAAACTTAACGAAACTTCCAGTTTCTTATAATTTTGAAATTTTTTAGCATTTTTTTTTAAGATTAATAGTGTTACGTGATAGATTTTACTTTTTTTACTTACTTAGCTTTGTAAAATCTATTATAAGTTATTTTTATATAATATTATAGTTTCTTTAAAATATTCTAGTACTTCATTGGTGAAAATTTAATTTTTTTATGAAAAAAAATCTTTTTTCAATTAATAATTTAAAATTTTATTTAAAATTTAATTGTAATTACAAGTTTTTAATGCAAATCTTTATTCTTTAACATTAGTAGATTCTTTAGAGTTTCTTTAATTATTTCAAAAAGTTTTCAATCAAAAATTTTATTTTGTTGATCATGTGATGATTTAAATGATAAATGATTGGTTCAGCTAAATTTTTACCGAAGTTTCAAACTTCCACTAAAAATAATTACACATATTTTGATAATTCTTTTTAACAAATAAGTATCAAAAAAAGGAACTCGAAACTTTAAAATTTAAAGGAATTTTGTTTTTATAAATGAACTTTAATATTATATTTATTTATTTTTACAAAAGTTTGAGATTACCAATAAAATTTGAGTAAAGGATAATGGGGGACGAAGTCCCCCGCAAATGCATATTCTAATTTATTTATTAAATCATTAGCAATAAATTTGGCGTAGCTTTCCGATCACAAACTTATGTAAGTTTACACGAATTTACAAAATATTAATATTTTCTGCTATTTCCTTCCTGGACGATCTCTCATAAAATTGTTTAACTTTAGCACCAAAATTTTCTAGCCACTTCCCTTCATCAGTTATTTTCCACTTACTCGCATCCTCGACAAGCACAACAAGTGATTTTAGCTCTCCCTTCAACTTGCCTATTAATTTTGAAACCGACATTTTCTCTCCAAACTTGATAATTCCAATGATTTGACACAATTCGCTGTAGTCATGAATAATTGCTTGACATGGATCGAAGAGAAGTGGCAACAGAGTTGCAAGGCCGAAATCAATAAGATAGAAATGGCCATTTCTCTGTATAACGTTTCGTATGGCTACATCTCCATGCGTGTAACCACGGGCATGTATCTTCTTCAAGCACGATAATAGGTCCAGAATTATTTGAAAAATTGTGTAATCATCTATATTACCGTTATCAGAAATCCATGATTCCAGGGGTTGTCCCGCAAAATCGGTTAGTAAAGCCAAGGATCTTCCCATTGTATAACCTTCAAAGAGAATTGTGGGGACGCAAGGAAGATCACCTAGTGCATGTAACGCTGATATTTCACGGTAAACTTGAGAGATTTCACTGTCTTTACGAACTTCAATCTTTAGATAAAAAAATAATCGATATGGTAAGTTTATTATACGCAGTATGAGAAATTCTCAGGAATTAATTTACCTTCAAAACGGCATCCTTTATTCCATAATCATGTATTTGTGCCAAAAAAACTATACAATCTTTTCCAGTTCCAAGGTGAGATGTAATCTGCACATGGATACAATTTCCAGAGTTTAATCTGATATTGATGCCCTCTTCGATGAAAGAAGCCAAGAGACTTTCAGGAGAAATTGATGTCTTATTCCTATACATATATATTTCATCATTATTTTGAGATTCTTTTTTTTCGTCAGAAGCCCTCATCTGTGACAGGACATCATGATAATGAAAAATTATGCCGGCAATAAGTGAGGCCGTCTTTTTACTCCATTCATAAGTGGGACTTTCCTCAAACTTCACTTTTAGGTTATCAATATCATTTAACATAAGTTGGATTTTCACAAATTGCCAAAGCTTCCCATCGGTTAAACATCCGTAAAAAACGTTTGTTAGAGGTGGACTCGCTGAAAGGTATGCGCTGGCATATTTTGTTAGTTGACCTTTCCCTTCACTTACTTTTGAATCTTCACCTAAATTATTCTTGACTTCCCAACCCAAACCCTTTGATAAATCAGGTGGGTTATCTGTCAATTCTTTGTGGAAATTGGTATGGCCAATTATGATATCAGCGTAAACTTGATCTTTCACCTGGGAGCCAACATCTCCATATACACGTAAACTACCTGAGTGCACCAAATTTACGGCTTCATTGATTTCACTCACAACATACTTACAAAATGGTTGGGTTATACTAACTTTATTTGATCCTTGAGCAGGAGCATCAGGATGGTTATTAAATACATCGTGGCCAATTCCTTTTTGTGGTGTTATATCGGGATCCCCCTCAATTTCCCAAATTTTAAAGTCTCCTTGTTCTCTCACAAATCTGTACACAGAGTCAGAATCTTGTGTATTTCCTAACTTAAGAAGGAAATTCTCATATTTCAAAAACTTAATTTCCTGGATATTTTGTTCTGAACAAAATGGAAATAATGATGCACACGTTAAAAAGTAATGGCAAAAAAGCAGTACGTTCACTCACGTTGACTAATTTATTACAAATATGTTTTTGGGCGGGTTTGACGATAAGAAGCAGGAAAAGTATTCGGTATTATTGGCGAATATGACGCGGTGTGAGCAAGAGAAGACGAAAAAAAAACTGTTATGACTCACCAGTAACGGGATCACTAACAATAACTCGTATATTACTTCCTACAACATTTTGAAATGTATTTCCAACCGTATCGGCTGGATCTTCTAATTCTTCATTTAAATAAGGCTCAATAGCAGTTTTTTCATTCAAAAGTACACTTGAAGCAACGTTAACCCTCCATAGAATTAGTTCGTCGGGAGCAACATTGTCAAAATAAATTGGTTCCTCTTCCTTGATGGCTTTTCTAAAGTCGATAAGATCGTTACCTGCTCTGATAGCAATTTTGAAAATAGAACGATTTTCACGAATGATACACCAAAGATTAATAAGCGATCCAGATGGTGCAATATTAGACATTGTATTAAGATGGATGGATAAATGAGGAAGAAATTTCTTTTTCGTAAAACTGGAGAATTTGCTATATATAAAGTGTAATGGTCGCACAGATATTTCAAAGTCACATGATTCTGATCGTTATGGTAACGGTTTTTTTGTAAAGAAAAAAATTAATGCAAATGTCCTGAAATTGACGAAACTTTATTGATGATATAACTAATCAGAAAATGCTAGATAAGCAAGTATGTACTGTATGTAAAAGATTATTCTCCATAAGAGAAATTAAGTAATTTCGAACCTACAACATAAATTCGGGAGATTAACAACTAAGGTAATAAAAATAAGCAATACGCCTGATTCATACTTACCGTTATACTTAATTTTCATAATATTCAGCTCATCAAGAAATTTTTTTTATCATCATGACGATACTGCGCAGAATTCGGCACGTGAAGATGTCGTTGCCGGAAATTTATTAGATACACTGCGGCAAATTTTGTTGAGTCGCATGATGTTAAGGCATGTAACGAGATTTCATGTGAATAATTTCACTGCGTCTATTGTACGCGTGATGATGGTCAAAGATTTTCTCAGTGAAGATCAAAATGCCGATATATAGCAAGAAAAGTAATATTTCTGTATTGATTTGGAACATCTGTAGAGGCTGAAATCGATTAATATCGTGATGACATGTTTCAAGAAGCCAACATATGTATTATTACTTTGCGGATTATACGAGTTCGTTTGATTGTTGATATTAATTATGTAAATAATGGTAAGTTTGATTAGTTTGAATATTTCGTTTGATGAAACTATATAAGGAAAGGTAATTCTGAACGTGAGAAAAAGGAGGGAAACTGCAAATTATACACCATAAGAAAAGAAATAAAATTAAAAATAACTAAAAAATGCCTCTAATCCTATGACTAACTACTACATAAATTCCTATTAACGTTAATAATTTTCATAATAAAATCTCGTAACTAAACTTTGTTTATTGCATGATACAAACGTAAAAAAATTAAAATTAAGATTAACTTTATATTGCCTAAAAGTAAAAAAATTTTTTTTAGCCTCTTGCTTTAAACAAATAGATCGGGTTCACTTTGAATTCAAAATGACCAGTGTGTTGCGGATTATTCAGTAAGTTGACACTTTGTTTTATTTGTTTTTAGTTACTAATATTTAATTTATTTAGGTCTTGTCGTTAACCGGCTAGACTACTAGAGTAAAAAGGGTTTGTACTTTGCCGCAGCTGATCGAAGATATTTAAATTCTTTTTCAGATTCCTCAACCTTGTTTAAATAACGTCAAGAAACTTTTTTTCAAAAAAACAAATATTAGATTTTCATCTTTTTTAATTATTTTTACATTAACCATTTTTATTTTTATTTTTATTTTTTTGTTTTACATCTTTTTAAATAGCCCCGATTGTATTTTCCCCTATAAAATATAATATAAAATGAGAAGTACACCCTATTTTGTTTTTGGAATATTATTAATTTATTTAGTGCAACATTATCTCATTGTTTGGCCAATTTTTTATACCAATAAATTGCTTTATTTGTATCTTTTGTAATTCCATCACCTTTTTCATACATTAAAGCAAGATTATTTTGTGCCACATCATCGCCTAAATTTGCAGCCTTTTGATATAATTCAAATGCTTTATGTTTATCAGTTTTAGTTCCAATACCTTCATCATAACAATATCCTAACATAACTATTCCATCCAAATACCCTCCTTTAGCTGATTTCTTAAATAATTCAAAAGCTTTATTATAATCCTTTTCAACATCATCTCCATTTTCATAACAAATACCAAGATTACACATGGCCATAATATTTCCATTATTCGCAGCTTTTTCATACCAATGGAGAGCCTTTTTTGAATCTTTGATAATGCCTATTCCATATTCAAAACAAACACCAATTTCTAATTGTCCCATTGCATAATCTTTATTGGCCACTTTTTCAAAATATTCAAAAGCTAACTTTTCGTTTTTTATAATTCCATAACCATCTTTATAACAAAAAGCAATAAAATTTAGTGCTAATATATGATTTTTTTCTGATGCATTAAGAAGCAAATTAAATGCTTTCTTACTATTTTCATTTGTTACAATTCCAAAATAATTAAAATATCCAAGTAAAAAAATAGAATTTGAACAGTTTTGATTATCTAATAACCAATTATAAATTTTTTGTGAATTTATATTATGATTATTCAAATATTCTATAACTTCCTGTTTTTCAAATTCCTTTTCAATTCCTTTATTATTTAATTTAAAAATCAAATCATTGATTTCATCGACAATGATTCTGTTAAAACCTTCCTCAAATAAAAGTTTCTCTCGTTCATTTGAAAAAGATATAGGATCAATTTCTTTAATATTTATTTTATTAAAATTTGGAATAAGTTGAGATAAATTTCCTTGTAATTCTGAGTTATTAGTACTTAAAGAGGCCTCATTGAGATTTTGGTTGTTTGATATTTGATGATTTTCTGTTATTATACCCGTTTTTGTAATTTCAATCCAACCAATATATTCATTTGTGTACTCGGTATCCATATTTGAACGTATGGAAAAGTTTAAAAAACTAGAAAGTAAAAATTGTTAAAGTTTTATCATGTACGCCCATTTTATTTCTGATATAGTCGCACAGCGTGATTTGGAATCATTACACACGCAGTAACTGTAAATAATGACATTTTTTTTTGACACAGGTCATATGAAAGAAATTTAAATTAACGAAAATGATAAAAAAAAATCACTTTTTTATTTAAAATGTTGACGTTATTTGAATAAAATTGAATAAATGATGAATGATCCCTCCTACTATCGTTATAACAATTAATTGAAGTTTTTTTTAAAAATGTGCTGTTATAGGATGAAGATAGGAATATTCTAAATTATCATTACAATTTACCTATGTCGTCTAGAATATTTAAAAATAAAAAAATATAACTTTAAAATTTATTATATTTGTAGCATGAATTAGTTGAATTACGGTGTCGAACCTAACCACATTGAGGATGAAGTAATGGTAAACGCGAATAAGAAAAAGATAAAAATAGGAATAAAAAGTAAAAGAAAAAGAAAATGGGGTCAGAAGGGTAGATTAGTTTAGATGGTCAAAATTAACAAAATATTTTAGTTTAGTTTTTAAAAAATTTATCTAGCCTAATCACGCATGTGTTTTCGCTCTAGATAGACTAGTTTTACATTTTTGCTTTTGCATATTAAACATTAGTTCATGATCGTTTATGATAGCATGTCTGGCTAATGGTAATTCGCTTTTCACCACTGGTTTTTAAACTCGTCTTCAAAACTAACTTTCCTCTTTTCTTTATTATCCTTGATCGTCCACTTCTTACGTCTTTATCACTATTTAATTCTATCATTTTTTTTTGATTAAAGGTTATAATTTTATTATGAGTATTACCTGTTATTGTATTATTAAAATTACGTGATAAAAATCAGTTAACTCAAAGTTATGAGACGGACAACAGGTCATCTTGTGTCACCAGGTCTATAATTCTATAATCATCTGACTAATTAATTCTGTTAATTATTTAAACTTTCGGTTATTAATAATCAATGTTACTATAGTTTTATTAATTTTAGATGTACAAATGTATTAGATAACAAACTGGACCGGAACGGTCATTACGTAAATCATTTATAATACTATCGTATTGTTGATTTTATTACGTAATGATAAATATTATTTGGTAACTCTCAAAAATAGTCATTATTAGATGAATTTTCAAAAATCAAGAATCTTCGATTGATAAAATATATTAAGAAAGCACAAATATTTTTTGGGGGGGCTTTTTGAATTAAAATAAAACTTTAAAGTTTATAAGCAAGACGAGCTAGTTTATAATAAATTTATAGTAAAAGATATTAGTAATAAATAAATATTATATAATTTTGTAGAATAAACAAAATAAAAAATAAATATATTAGAAAAGAAATCATTATTGATAATAATGTTGTATTAAGAAATAATGTTTTTTTGTTATGTCTATACTAACGTTATAGAATAAGCTAAATCTTATTTTTCTTTACAAGAATTTATTTGTTAGGATTATGTCCCATGCTAAGTTTTTCTAAAAGATTTTGCTTGGGTTCTGTGAATTCATTAGAATCCCATTCGCCATTATCCATCATTTCTTTAACTTTCTCACGAGTCTTGTCAACATTGGCATAATAATATCTTTAAGATAAAATTATATTACATTATTAGTAAAAACTTTAGATGATTTAAAAATTACATAAATAAATTTTTACATACATTACTTCTGGAAACCATTTTTCCCAACGTCTTTGATGTGGTAATAAATAGAATAACTCAATTTCAGCAAGAATCTATTAGGAAATTAAAAAAAATAATTTTAAAACTTTTACAATAATACTTATGTTAAATAATGACGACATATATACATACCTCCGCCTTCTGTTTTAAATATGAAACTCTATTATTATCTTTTTCAATTGCCATATTAAGTAATCCAATAAATAAATTCATAAGATACACAACAACCAATAGTGAGAACATAACGACCAATATTGCAATTGGTGCATTATCAGTATATGTCCAATTAGTTAATGCACTTGAATCACCTAACAATAATTAAAAAAATTTTTAAGTACAATAAATAAAAATCAAAAAAGAAAACATAAATTTTTACACACCTGTTAAGAATAAATACATTGCAAAAAGAGATGTTCTAAAATCTACAAACATATTTGTATTTCCATTGGGTTGTTGAATTATATATGGGTTTTTATCAATAGATCCATTTTCAAGTATTAGATTATATGAATTGGCTATATTCCAAGGATTATTAGGATCATTATTACTTATACGTTCATCAAATGAAACCTGGGATCTTGGTGATAATAAAATAAAAAATGCATGTGCAAAACTAATTATAATAATAAATAAGACCACCAAAAAAGAAATAATCTGTTTTGCAACACTAATTATTATTGCAAAATATACACCAAAATATTCAAACGCTCTAAAAAATAATAAAAATTTTATATCTAAAAATAGACATGAAAAAGAAAGTAATGGGATTATTTCCATTTCATTTGTTTGAAGCCAAATAATAGAAGTGTAAATCGGAAGCACGAATGCAATTACATCTATAATGTTAAATGATGCAATTAATAAATTTTCTATTATTTTAAAATAATGTAAAAAAATAAGCATTATATTTACCAAATATGTTCCAAATATCGCGGATCCATTTAAGAGGATTATAAATAATCTGTCGAACTTCAAAACTCAAATGAATAAATCCAAGTATAATTGTAGCAATTAAAAGTTGATTTCGAACATTAACATCAAGATCTCTAATTGTTGCTGCAACGTTAAAACATCCAAGTAAAGCTAAAAATCCAATTAAAATGATCGCATAATAGTATTTTCCATAATTATTCCATTTAAAATTAATTAACGCCTCTCCATTCCAAGTTCTGTAAATATCCCTATTTATTGTTTCGGCAAATGGACTAGGTTTAGGCCAAATTAACTCCAAAAACCAATTATAATTTTTCGGGTAGTTAACAAATTTAATATAAGGACTCATGAAAATAATTGCTGGTGTTTTTTGTGTTGTTGGTATTATTTTTAGAAAAAGTTCAACCACGAAAAAATATAGATTTGGAAATCCAAATTTCTTGTACCAATCATTAATAACATGAAATCTTAATAATATATAACATATAACTAAATAAATTGGCAAAAATGGTAAAAGGAATAAATTTAAAAGGTGAATACTTTTTAGTTTTAAGTGTTTTTCCTTATTATTTTCTTCATAATTTTTCATTAATGCACAATAATTTAACCACCAAATAGATTGAGTTATATCAACTATGTGAAAGCAACGTCGAAAAGGATAAAGTTGTAAATTAATATTTTGATACTCTATATGATAAAAAGGCGAATCAGTTATCATTGTTGTTCCCAATGAATATCTTGAAATATATTCTGGATAATATTCGTTTAATAATGGCATTGTTGAGGTAATGATACTTAAAAACTTCCCATTGCTTCCTAAATCTTCCTTAAAATAGTTTAAGCATTTTTTATATATATCATCTATTAATTCTAAGTTATGCTCTTTAATTGCAAATGTTAATAATTCAACACCATATTTAAAAAGACTTTCCTTATTATTTTTTATATATGAAACCCATCCATCACAAAATTTAAAACTATTATAATTTGGTAAAGGTAAAGTAGCTTTAGAAAATACTTCGAGTTCAATGCGGAACTCATTTATATAATAAAAGTATATTAAAGAAATGGATCGGGTATTTTCATTAAAATGATAAATAAAAAGACCCATCTCTGTTAATATAATGATATTACTTTGATCAATTATCTTAATAGTACCCTTGACTTCATACTCAATATACAATTGTTTTAAATTTTCAACTCTTGTGCAAACGTGATACCATTCATTATTGATATTTTTTTTGAAAACTCGCAGTTCCAATTGTTTAACAAGTCGATTATTATTATCATTGCAATTGTAGTTCTCATATTCCCATTTAATTAGATTTTTAAACTCTATTTCACCATCAAATTCACTCGGAGAATCTTTGAATAATTCTTTTATAGTTTCCTTGTATGGATTAAGTGAAAGAATAATTAAGTGATCATACGTTTCTTTTTTGTACTTAAAACGATTACCAAAGTATTCATACCAATTTTCACTAATTTCATCAAAATCACTGTAATTTAATTCATCGGAACTTTTAAATAATGAATCCATATTTGTTTTCACTTTCTCCAAATCAATCATCCAAACATCTCCATCTAGAATTCCAAATGCGTATTTTCCTTTTAGGACTCGGATATTGTTTGGAAGATATTCTTTTGGTAATTGATCATAATGTTTTGAATGCCTTAAACTCTTACTATCTTTCATGATGACGTCCCAAAATCCACTACTTGGCATATTACTAAATAAGGGAAATAATAACGGAAATAATAACGGAAATAATAATGGATACGAAACAATGAATTCCATAAACGTACGTAGTTGATTAACTAAATAACAAAGAAAATAATATTAATATTATTAAAATTAATAATAGTATATTAAATTTTAAAAGAATACAATACCGTTATTCATATCTAAAGTAGCAATAAGAACTTCCAAATAAATTGAATAAATAATAATTTTATTCTTCATCCTTATACAAATAAAACTCTCATTTCTGGAAATCCTAAGATCTTTTTCAAACTTTAAAATAGAAATAAAATTAACGTCAATTATAAAATATTTTCAAATAAGTTTCGGAAATTTTAAATTACCTTATCAGAATCATCATCTGTCGTTATTATTTCGCTACTACCAACTATTTTTATTTTTTTTTCAGTAGCAAGATCAAATTCATAAACGGAATTATTTGATAATGAAGATGATAAATAAAGTTTATTATATATTTGTATGCTCATAACATTTCCTGATGTCCAGCACATTCTTTTACATTTATACATTAATTTGTCATTTTTAGTTTGTAAGGAATAAATACAAATGACATATTTAAAATGATCCCAACTCTTATTATCAATGCAATTATATAAAATAAGTTCACCATTTAAGTTAAAAGCACAATATATAATCTCAATTCCATCGTGATTATTAAAATCTGATAAATCTATTCGAATTTGATCTTCACTCATCATATCGTATGATTCTAATAAAATACAATTGAATAAATATTATATTAATCTGCATAAATTTATATGACTATCAGTTATTACTCACCAATATTATTATAATCATCTTCTGCTGTTATATACACAAGTTTCTTATCATCAGAAACACATATTTGATGATTGGATGCATCAACATCGACGTCAACGTCATTGAAATAAGATTCAGGTTTAAGTTGATCGTTTGTAATTTCCCAGCCAACGATTGAATAATCTTCCTGACTATAAGTAACAAGGTATTTTTCATTTGGTGATACTTCTATCTCTGTAATAGGTAGACCGTTATGTGGATTATCGATATCAATTTTATCTTTATCAGTAAAGTCGATTTTATCGAAATCAATTTCATTATCAATTTTTACGGAAAATTCGCTCATTTTATTTTTTGATAATAAAAAAAAAAAAAGAATTATTTTTGATAAGCTAACTAATGGTTAACGCTTTTATAGCAATCGTCTGTTACATTAATCGGAAAATGAGCATCATTTCCATTATTAATCTTGTGTATCATGCATGAATTAATCTTGTGTATCATGCATTAATAATTGTTGCTTTATGTTTGTTTGTAATAGGGGAAAAAATGTAACTTTTAAAATATTGATATTTTCATTTGTGCATGAAGATTACCATAAAAAGATTCTTATATCCCAAATAAATATAAATTTAATTTAAAATTAATTATTTCGGAGTTAAGGCTGGTTACAGTGTCAATCTATTAATGATCATCGATTTAAAAAGGAAATATATTCCCTTAACAAGAATATGCTAGCCTTTTTTAGAAATATTCTTTATTAACAATTAAATAAATTCCGAATCTGAAAAAAAACAAAATAATCTCTCAAGAAGAGTTGTTACATACCTCTTTTAAGAATTGAAATTCAAAACGATAAATTTTCAGTCAGTTCATCGATTTAAAAAGGATATATATATGTCCTTAACAAGAAGGTGCTATTTTTAGAAATAATGTTAACAATTAAATGAATTCTGAATCTTGAAAAACAAAAAAAATCTCTCAAGTGTTGATACATACCTCTTTTAAGAAATTGAAATTCAAAACGATAATTTTCATTTACTATTCTTCCTTTTTTTTGATAACAAATATGTATTTCCAGTACAGATAATTCGCTAATTTTACTTAGCTTATTGTTAATCATAATTTTTTGTAATCTCGCTAACCATATTTTTAAATATTTTATTACATACTTATTAATGTTTGGGCGAAACTGTTTTAAGATCGGCAAAACGTTCACCAATTTTAAATTTCGGTTTCAGCCATTTCAACTTGGCGAAATTTCTGAAAATTGACGAAACTAAAATTGTAATGTGCATAATTTTAATTGGTGACTAAATTGTTTAACCATAAATAAACCTTTCCCACCATTTAAAACAATAAAAATTATTTTTTACTTTTTTAACTATGTAAACACAAGATTCTATTTTTTCTAACCCTTCCCAAAATGCAACTCCTACAACTACAAAAAAAAAAGAAAAAGTGCTGATGGACTAGGCACATTTATTGATTCTTTAGAAGATATAATTGAAGATAATATTAATAATATAGAGAGCGGAAATAATGAAGCGGATGAACCTATGGATAAAAATTAAAATAATGATATTGAATGGGACTAGTTGATGAAATAGTTGATACAATGTAAATTGTAAAGTTGTGCAAAAAAATAATAAAAAAAAATAATTTGCGAGTTTCGTCCAGTTCATAGTTCCAGAAGTTTCGCATAGTTCCAGAAGTATCGCCAGGGTCTAGTTTCGGTTTCACCCAAAACACTAATACTTACCCTATAAAAAAATCTATATACGGAAATGATACGTTTTGTATACAATTATCATACGTTTTTAAAGATTCCGTATAACAATTCCGTATATTTAATACACAATTCATTTTCAAGCATTTTTTCAAAAAAAATTTATATTGTTATATATACGGAATGTATATGGAAAAATTAATTTATACGGAATTTTTAAACTTCAATAATTTTATAGTCATTTCGATAACCCGTGATCACGTGATTGTTTGTTGCTTTAGTTATTGACTTATGATACGTTTTTTGTTTTCCCCACCAGCAGTTTTTTTTCTTCTCCCTCATACTTTCTTAATTTTTTTTCTTTGATTTTCTTCTCAACCACGACCCCAAATTTTTTTTTCTTTTATTTTTTTCCCCAACTTCACGATTTTTTTGAAAAACTTTTTGTTTTTGGTTCCCTTCCATTTTTTATTCCCTATATTTTATTTCCCCTTTATTTTCCCTAACTTTGTTAAAAAAGAAAATTTATATTATAACATATGGTCATAGAAGATGTATAGTAACTATAAAGTACGATTTACTATTTCTTATAAATCGTACTAGTGTTTTTTCAACTACTCTAACGATGTATTCAACAAGTGAGAAAATATATACATGTATTATTAAATAAATATAAGATATCATTTTAATTATAATGTAAATCAATTTTTTTTTAAAAAATATGCTATAGATCTATACCAATATTTGTGTTTAAAATATTTAAATATCTCACTTATGGCATAGATAAAATATATATTTAAAACACTAAAAGATTTGTTGGCTGCCGATCATATTAAAATAGAAAAGCTTAATCAAAATTTGTATAAGTGTATTATATTATTAGCAAATAAATGCTAAATATAGGAGGATCCGCATCTTAAAAAGGAAATCGCTCAAAAACTAATCTTATGTTAACGTTAATGTTAATGTTAACGTTAACAGGACTCTTTCCCAAAAACTCATAATTTTCTAAGGGACGGTTACGTTTATTGAATATACATACGTTTACAAAAACTTTATACACTTTTCAGATACTAGTCATGTCTAACCCTGGTCCGATTACTCGTAGTAAAGTCAAGCAGGGATTATCAGATACGTCAGGAGGAGATAGTATGGAAGGCGTGGCTTCTACGTCTACCACGGATTCTTATAATTTTGTTAGAAAAAACAAGGAAGAATTAGATGATGGTTTCGAACCGGTTATTTCTAAAGCTGCTAAGAAACGTGAAGTGAAGATTAAAAAAGAATGACTCCAGAAGGAGTACGAACGAAACAAACCATACAACCCTCAGAACTGCCCTAAACAACAGCAAGTGTTTAGGCTTATTCCTCCAGTTGAAGATAATTTTATTCCATATACTACTCCTACGGAAATTATATCTCCACAGAAAAAATTGAAAAAATCCATGACCAGCTTACCCCCGAAGAATATCGATCAACATCAGGTTTCCGATCCTATTGTCATCGAACCACCAATAATGCCTATTCCGACCGATCAACAGAAGAAATCAAGCAATGATCTACCGCTCATCATGTGGGATCAGCCAGATGATAAGCAATTAGATCAACATGATCACCAAGATCTTCAAGATCAGGCAACATCTATGCTGATCGATGTAGATTTCTTGGATATGGTGATGATGAATACAAGCCCATCGTGATTAGTAAACCAGATATATAGAAAGCAAATTGCGTCATTCAGGAAACGCCTTATAGTTCAAGATTTTGCAATTAC
>JADRCO010002148.1:0-14981 GCA_021464525.1 Rhizophagus sp. LPA8_4_AMF | reverse complement strand
GCGTTTATTAAGATAGAAATCAATTAAGATTACATAATTATCGCTAAACACTTAGGTTTTCCTTAAATTTATGTTGAGATTTAATAAATTTATTTGTTTGGTTTAACAATTGTAAGCAATCCTAGTGACACAATCTTATGATTGGCAGGTCATACTGCAGGGATTGACCCTACAGTGGATTACGACCGAGGCTGACAAGTTATACGATTAAAGGTTTTAAAAATTGATTTAATCGTCAAACTTTTTTTTTATTCAATTGCAGATGCTTAAAGACTATTATCGTAAGACGAAAATAATTTTTATCAAAATTATTATATTAGCTAACGAAACAGCTTTAAAAATTTAAGAAAGATATTTATCATATAATTATATAAGAATTACTAAACTTAACTGGGAGAAAATTCACGCACCAGTTAAATTATCTTCTTTTAATATAGATAAATAATTTAAAATAGCGCTTTTCCTAAGTTAAAAATGTCAGTTAAATAAATACATATCTTTATTGTTTACATAAAGCCACACAGATTCGATTTTTCGGTTCACATACAGAATGTTGTTATATAACAGCATATAAATTTTATATAATAAGCATGTTCATTTACTGGTACTTTTTTGTCAGATTTTTTCAAAAATGTATACTTTGGTCTGATTGTTAACTAATTCCAATTGCTTAACTGTTAATTTAGAAAGTTGAATAATTTTTTTTTTGGTTAAATATCATAATTAGCTCAATTTACTTAATGACAACTATAAAATATATCTACCTCTTGATCTCTTTTTTTTGATGCGGATAATCCAACACCACTGATAGTTCCAGTTCCGCTTACAGTTCCAACTGTTCCGCCAGTTACATATGCACCATTTATCGGACCACTTACAGTCCCGTTTATAGTTGGTTGATGGAGGTGGATCTGCTTGTGCGAACGCTCATTCTCTCACCTACTTGCTAATTCGTGATCGGGTTTAAGTTCCTAGAAATGTAATAATATTCGGGTAATTAGCAATATTCTCAACTAATACGTAATAATTCTATTTAATTTCTCGTTCCATTAGAACATCAGCCAAACTAAAAGATTGCCTGTGCCCCAATGGGATCGATGTTGGATCGACTAAAAGACTTTTAACATCAGCCAAACTAAAAGATTGCCTGTGCCCCAACACCGATTTTGTGGCTCGACTAAAAGACCTGAATGGTAAAGAAACTAAAAGATTCCAAACCACGCCACCCAGTTTTACATTTTTAATAAATAATTTTCACGTGCCTTTTTATACTTATCAAGAAGATCTTGTGCCCTGTCGCGTCTCTTTCCTTGGTCACTTCTGATAATGTTCTCAAGACTTTTTAGATATATATCTATTTTTAGTTGAAACGGTTCATCATTACTTTTGTTTAGAAACTCGGTGATACTCCACTCGGTATGTTTGCGATTAAAATATTCGTGTATGGACATTTTACTGCGAAGTTGACGTAAGAAAAATTTTTGCGGATGATATATAGTATATATTAAACTTAGGCAGATCACAATATTTTACCCGCGTCCTCCATATCATGTAGATCAAACATATGCAATGTTATATATAAAATCAATATAAAAAGATTTTCATTTTCGAATTATTTATGGGCGTGTTGATCATATACTATATTTGATTAAATTAAATCTTGGCTAATATTTTTATAAAACTAATAAAAACTATAATAGTGAAAATTAAAAAAAAAATGATATATTTTATATATAATTTATTATGAACAATATTTTTTTTCTTAAAGCATAATAATTAAATATTTGTTATAAACTTATAATGCACTAAATTGAAATTTCAAAATTAGAATTTAAACAATACTAGATGATTTAATAATTAAAAAATGAGTGCCAAAATTGTGAATTAATTAGATTAGTCTGCTCAATTTTTTTTTAATAAATTTGATATTGATACTAGATAAATGGCAAATTATATCATTAGAAAGATATCTTCAAATTTTTATAGATTATTGGTATTTATTCATTGCACTGTAGATGAAAATATTTTTCTAATTATTTTTTCCCAATAAATAGTAAACTAATTATCTTTAACAAAATAAAGTTTTAAACATTTCACCTGCAATATGTTGATTTGATTCTGAATTAATATTTTTTTGTGTAGTTTGATGTGCTTCTTGATGAAATTCCTTATTTGTAAAGTTTAATTCATTTAGAGAAGCTTTTGCCAGGCATAATTTGGCTTTTTTTGGTTTCAAGTGACATATTAGGATGTGTTTTTAAATCATATATATTGAAAATACCTTCAATTTGTTGTTGATGTATTATAATATACCAAATACTATAGTACCTTACATTCTACTGAATTTACTACATACATGAATGATTACAAACTGAATGAATATACTTTCGTCTATTAATATTCAGTGATCACAAATAATCCCCAACCCGACTTTTAAAATTTATACAAAGATCAAATTAACCAGTAAATTGTTATAATAATATCTATCTCAAGTAATAAAAAGAAAGACTAATATCATAATATTTATAAATAATATATAATACAAATGCTTTTTATAAAAAGCAAAAATAAAAAAATAAATCAAAAAATAAATGAATATTTATTTATACGTGCTAAAGAACTGTAATAATTACTAAAAAAAATTATTTTTAATTTTGTTTTTTATAAAAAGAATTTAACCAATTAACGACATTATTGAACGGACAAATACAGGAAACAGTCTCATCGCTTGGATCCTCGTCCTGATATTCTGAAGCAACTGAATCAATTTCTCGAGATTCTATAAAACAATGAAGGTACGTTTTTAATAAAATATTAATTTTTTTTTTTAAAAAAAAATCATACGATATATTTACCTGAATAAGGCAAGGAACTCGGTAGTTTTGATCTTATGTTAGCTTTGTTTGGTTTAGATAAATTATTAAATTCTAATAATCTACTATGATAAATAGCTTCAGAATGGCTAACATAAAGAAGAGGAGTAGGGGTAAAGATAGAATTTCTAGATACTTCATCACTAGCTTTACATTGAGCGTGAATTTCGGTCTCTTTATCATTTTGTATGTCATTCCACCATTGAGTTATTAAATCTTTTAATTCCTTGACAGAAGGTCTGTTAGATAGAAGGGTTCGTATCCTAACATCTATTAATTAATTCTTCTAATAAATTTAGAGTATGCATCGGAATTTCTGGTCTGTCTCCTAGATAAATTTCAGCGGCTAGTTGGTTATCATCTATCATTACACCATGAGAATAAATATCACTCGCACTCGTAAATCTTTGGTAACACTTCATAAAATTTCTTAGCCTTAATAGTGAAGTAAATTTGATACCCATAAAAATTTATCCGAATATTTCCATTATTTCTTCGTGTCTTTCGTAAAAATTCCGTGAAAATGATACATTCACGAAAATATAAAACTCGGAACAACATGTTTGCAGGGTAGTATTTACTATTGCACAGTACAGCAAATAATTGAAATGCTTTATTATTTTATTAATATTTTTATTTTTATTTTTTATCTTCATTTGTTTATGTAATTATTCAAGTTTTGCTCAAATTTCAAAATTTTACATTTTATAATCAAATTAACGTGTAATTTTATAGCAATTTATATATAATAATTTAATGATATTTGATATGAAATAGTATGAAAATAATTATTTAAATTACAAACTAAGAATTTGAAAGAAATTTCTTCTTACTACTCTAGTCTTAGTGTTTAAATAATTTATAATAATGGTAAGTATTATTGTTATTTAACTTATAAAATTTATCTTGTATTTAAATATCTAAATTTAAAATAAAAAAAAAAAATTAGAAAAATTGAGTTATTTAAAGTTCAATAAAATTTCAGCATTCTTTAAGATAAAAAAAGTTAATTACCATCAGGAAGTTCCAATTCATTTTGTTCTTCCGAATGAAGATTTGGATTATTATATACTTCATCCTCATCTATATAAAAATAAAAGTTAGAATTAAAAGATCAAATACAAAATTAATTAATTATTATTAACAGTTAATATAAGTTAGATAATTTACATACCATCAAAATTATTATCATTTTTCTTCGCTTTTTGTTGCATTGTTTCCTCTTTATAATCATTTTGAATATCTAAAAAAAATTTGAATAAAATTATGTTTAACATTAAATATTTATATAATTATTATTCTTTTTACTTACTATTCTTTGAATTCCTTTTAAATATCTTGGATAACTTTTTGCTACCAACTAAATAAATTTATGTAAATTAATATTTATATATTTGACTACTTTATAAGATAAAACAAAATTTAGTATTAACTAAATTACCTTTAAATAAGCTACTTAATTTTGATGAACTATTTTTATTACTCAATTTATCAAAATCATCAACTAAAAAAATTAAAATAGATAAATAACGTTTTATTTTATAGCATTAAATATAAATCCAATATTACTTACTATTATCAGGAATACTAAAATCAAGTGATTTACTATAAAATGCTATAAATTTATTATAATAAATAATTAACCATTTGATAATATTTATAAAGGTAAGTAAACTTAAAATTAATTCATACCTTCTAATTCTTCTATTGAAATAATAAGTTATCATTAATAAAATATATTAGCAATGTTTTTTGTATATTTATATTAATAAAAGATTTTAATTAATACAATACCTTCTGTTGCATTTCTGGGTTCAGGAAGATTGTCAAATTGATGAAGTTTACTTGTAAATAAATTACTGCTGCTACTTGTATAATTTTCTGAACTACTTATACCTAAACTATTATTTTCTTCTAGTTGAATTAAATCATTTGATTTGGTTTGATAAATTAGATTAAGCTTATCCATTTCATCTGAAAGTGTTTCAATATTAGGCCGTTTTAATGGATCAGCATCCCAACATTGTTTCATTAAATTTTTATATTGTAAAGGAGTTCCTGATACAATTTTTGGTCTTATACCATTAACAATATTCATAGCAAGATCATAATCATGTTCATAATTAATAAATGGTGGTTGTCCTGATGAAACTTCCCACATAAGCATTGCAATACTATAAATATCAGATTTATAAGTCTGTTCTTTTCCAATAATAACCTCAGGAGCTAAGTAAGGAAGATTTCCATATATACTTTTTAATGGTTTATCTGCAGGTCCACAAAATCCAAGATCACTAATATCAAATCCACCATTTTTAAATAACATGTTTCCAGAATGCAAATCTCTATGAATTGCATTCTCATAATGAATTCTTGAAAGTGCTCGAGTTATATTAACAACAATTTGAATTCTTTCTTTCCATGTAAGTTGATTATGATTTTGTTGTAAATATCTTCTCAAATCTATATCCATATTATTCATTACAAGCATATAATTTCCATTTGATGGATCCTGTGTTAATCCATAACACCGGACAACTTCATTCCATTTATTGCTTATATTTAAGTGTGATTTAGCCTATAAAAACCATTAAAATAATATTTTGATAAAAAATTTTGTTAACTTTATAGAAATTTAGATTACAAACCTCTTCAAACCAACTTTGGTTTGCATTTTCAACATTTTCTAATTTTTTAAGTACTATATTCTGGCTTCCATATCTTATTATTTGGTGTTCTTTAGAATCCCATTCTTCATATGATCCATTAATCCAATTTGCTGTATAAATTTCAGAAAACCCACCTTTTGTTAAATATTCAATATTTTGTATATTATCAAATGGAATCCATTCTGTTATTCTATCCGGTATAAGTGTTTTCAATTGACACTCCTGTATTAAATTATCAATATTAGCATTTCCAGATGTCCAATTTGAAAAATTTGCTTTTAAATAGTTTCGAACACAATATTCACAAAATAATGTAGCTAAACATTCTTGACTACAATTTTCACAAATTCTTTTTGTTCCTTCATTAAGAAAAAGTTTATCTACATCATAGCATGCAGTTATTATTTTTATTGCTTCGGTTTTTTCGTTTTCTGTAAGTGATTCATCAGCAAGAATTGTTTGTTTAAAAAATTCATATCGTTTGTGCTGGTTATTGTAAATATTATAATTTACTAAAGCATGTGCTCTAATAATTGCAGAATTAACTAATTGATTATTACCAAAAGACATAATGAAATAAATTATAAAAGCATTAAATTTCTTAGAAAAGGATATTTATTTAAATTGAAATAAAAAAAAAAGTTATACGAACGGGAAAAGTGTTCTAACACCTTATAAAGTTTTCATGTAACTCAGATGAATGTTGTTCACTGTTACATTAAGCCAAATACAACGTACCACATGAATTTACGTGCAATGCAAATCTTTTTTTTTTTTTTTTTTTTTTTAAAAAAAAAAAAATGGTTTTTTTTTTTTTTTTTTTTTTTTAAAAAAAAAAAATATTGGTTATTTATATTATTACATTGTTTAATGAAAAAATTTTTAACCATAAATAATTTATCACATATTTAATCTATATACTTGTGTTATGTTTAAAAATGTAATAATTTTTTTGATTGAGGTACAATAAAGAAGTGCGTGTTACCGATAAAAAAATTATTTATTTTTTTTTTTTTCAAAAAATTAAACAATATAAAAATTTAAGACTGACGAATCGATGGTCAATTGTTTTTTAAATTTAATAAATTTATATATAGCACCTTACATTCTACTGAATTTACTACATACATGAATGATTACAAACTGAATGAATATACTTTCGTCTATTAATATTCAGTGATCACAAATAATCCCAAACCCGACTTTTAAAATTTATACAAAGAACAAATCAACCAGTAAATTGTTATAATAAAATATCTATCTCAAATAATAAAAAAAAAGACTAATAATATTTATAATAATATATAATACAAATGCTTTTTATAAAAAGCAAAAAATAAAAAAAAAAAATTAAAAAATAAATGAGTATTTATTTATACGTTCTAAAGAACTTGTAATAATTACTAAAAAAAATTATTTTTTAATTTTATGTTTTTTATAAAAAGAATTTAACCAATTAACGACATTATTGAACGGACAAATACAGGAAACAGTCTCATCGCTTGGATCTTCGTCCTGATATTCTGTAGCAACTGAATCAATTTGTCGAGATTCTATAAAATAATGAAGGTACGTTTTTAATACAAATATTATTATTTTTTTTTTTAAAAAAAAATAAAAATCATACGATATATTTACCTGAATAAGGCAAAGAGCTCGGTAGTTTTGATCTTCTGTTAGCTTTGTTTGGTTTAGGTAAATTATTAAATTCTAATAATCTACTATGATAAATAGCTTCAGGATGACTAACATAAAGAAGAGGAGTAGGAGTGAAGGTGGAATTTCTAGATACTTCATCACTAGCTTTACATTGAGCGTGAATTTCGGTCTCTTTATCATTTTGTATGTCATTCCACCATTGAGTTATTAAATCTTTTAATTCCTTGGCAGAAGGTCTGTTAGAAGCGGTCATATCCCAACATCTTTTAATTAATTCTTCTAATAATTTTGGAGTATGCATCGGAATTTCTGGTCTTTTTCCAAAACAAATTTCAGCGGCTAGTTGGTCATCATGTGCAACACTATTAAAAGGAGGTAGACCTGATATAATTTCATTCATCATTACACCAAAAGAATAAATATCGCTCGCACTTGTAAATCTTTTGGAGTATAAAACTTCAGGAGCTAAATACGGCAACACACCATAAATTTCTTCCTTCTCTCTTAATACTGAAGTAAATTTGATAGTTGGTTTTTTAATACCTATATCGGTAATAAGAGTTCCACCCGTTCCCGTTCTTAATATATTTCCCACGTGAAAATTATAATGCACATATCCTGAACTATGTATGTATTCTAACCCTTGTACTATGCTCGAAAGTAAGTTTATTTTACCGTACCAATCCATCGTATTAAATCTTCCGTTTAGATAAGATCTAACACTTCCTTGAATCGCGTATTCCATCACTATCATATAATCATCGGTTTCTGGATAACGCGTCATACCATAGTATTGAATAATCATATTACTATCATGTAATTGTAAATGAGTTTTTACGATCTATTAAATATTTTAAGGTTAGTTAGTAATAATATTATTTAGAATAAACAAATATATATAAATACCTGATCGAGAAATTCCATTGTGATAAATTGAGAATTATGTATACGTTTAAGCGCAACAAGATCGGTTCCATAACGTTCCCATTTATTGAGTTTCTTATCCCACCCCAGAATATGACCATCAGTCCATTTAGCAGAATATACAGTACCATAACCACCCTTCGCTACATAATTAACGTTTTTAAATTTATTATAAGGTATCCATTCTAATACATATTTGCTATTTTTAGCAGATAATTGAGCGTTCCTTATTATTTTATCAACATTTTCATTTTCACTTCTCCATTTATCAAATTGAGAACGAAAATGTTCAGAATTACAAGATTGACACCAATTATCATCACCAGTATTTGGACGTTTACATTCAGAACATTCACCAAATTTTTCTAATAATTCTTCACGTGAAGAAGATATAACATTCGTGTTATTATTTGAGAATTGTACGGTTGAAGCTCTTAATTTTGAAGAGGATATTGATACAGCTTCAGAATTATCACCTTCAACAAAATTCTCATCATCATAACGATGATCTTGTTCATCATTCGTTAATACTTCGTTATGTGATAATTCAGTAGTAGTCTCATGTTTTGATGTTGTACGTTCTGGATCTAATCCTACTAATTTTTCTGATTTTTCTTCTACAAAAGTTTCTTCTTCTACCACAGTTTCTTCTCTTAATTGTACGGTGGTTGTGACATTTGTTTGTTCAATTACTTGAGCTTCAGACATTTTTTTTTTTAAATTTATCTAATGGAAAAAAAATCGTTTATGAAATAAATAAATAAATGAATGAATAAATAAATAAATAAATAATAAATGATTAAAATAATTTACTAATTTTTTTCCGATTAATTAATTTACCTTAAAATTTATCGTCTTTTAATAAATATGTACATATATTTTCGCTTAGATTAATTATTTTTTTAAAAAAGGAAATCCAATTAAAAAGTTTTTTTTTTAAAGGTAATTTTTTATTTTGGTACCGAATATATACAGTAGTATATACATTTATTTTATCGGAGTATATATATCGGAGCTTGCTTACTGCGGAACGCGGATAAGACAAATAGATGTAGTGTATTTTCTAGTTAACTTCTAATTTAGGAGTGAACCGGTCACAAATAAATGATTAAAAAAAAGGGGGGGTGAAAAAAAATTTTTTTCTTTATTTTTCTTACTAACTGAAAGTAAAAAGAAAAATAGAAACGAAAAAAAAAGAGAGAAAAAAAAAATGCGAACTCCACGCTATATAAATTCTTTTTAAAAAAAGCGTAATTATGCATGAAATTCGCCAAGCCCGTAAGTTTTTTTTTTTTTTATTAATTATTATAGTAAAATATTAATTAGGAAATTTTTATGGCGTTCCTTTTCTATTAACGTCATTAAACTTTTTCGTTGAAAGTCTCATGATTTTTCAGTAGTTTCATGTTCCCGTACTAATCTATTATTAGGTTCATTTGAGAATTCCCTTTTTTTCTTTATTTTTTTTTATTTTTATTTTTATTTTTTTTTTTGTAATTCCGTAACAAGATGTAATATTTATTTATTTTGTGATAAAATAGAAAGAATAAATATTTTGGAGTTAAATCATTTTAACGAACTTGATTTGGAATGTCGTTAACAATTAAAAATGAAATATTAAAAAAAAACCTAAATAAATAGTTTATAATCGAGATTACATTTATGGATATTTTTTACCCTTTTTATTTTGAAAATCATAACAAACATGTCGTGATCAAACTTTTTTTTTATATTTATCCATTATTCTATTAATATACAATGATAAATAATTGAGTATCACGCCAAATTATTCATAAAATTTCCATAAAAGAATATATTTAATGAATATATTAATCAATTTTCCTAAAAATATTTTTTTTTTTTTTTTTTTTTTTTTTTATTTTTAAAAATTCCCTTTTTTTTTTTTTTTTTTGAAAAAAAAAAATTCCCATTGTATTTTTTGGTTTTGATTTTACAGGTTTTACAGGTTTTACGTTTTACAGTCGGGTAATTAAATGATGATAAAGATCGACATAAAAAAAAAATATTAAATAATGGGCTAAAGCAAGCATGGACCATTACACAACATTACACAACATTACACAACATATCATTTATCCCTTTTAGATCTGATTCTGTAATACAGTTAATTATTATTAACTTTATATGTTTATCAAAGAATTTTGTACAATGCAAAAGTGATGTTTTTGCTTGTTTGATATCTTTTAATCGTCTTTTTGATTTTCTTCAAACTTATGCATGGGCACATGGGCACCAAAAAAAAATGCACATAACTAGTACATGGTCTTTAACACCTAGAAGTAAGTTACTACTAAACCGCACGTATATTGTACTTTGTGGTAAAGTTTATAAATAAAACGAACGATAAAAATGTTTGTACATAAATAAAAGTTTATGATTATTAATTGTAATAATACTACAATATTTATCTAATCAGTCGTATACGCGATCAATTTATTAATAATGATCTTACTTAAAGAGTCTATTTCTCAAAAGAATTCAGTTTATAATAACAACCTTCTGAAAATAAAAAATATTTACATATCTAGTTAACATGCAAGAAATTTGTCTTGTAAAAAAAATAATTAAACTCAAAAGCAAGAAACGTGTCCTAGAGTTCATTACTCTCTTCAACCAAATTTAATATCTTATATTACTTTGCTAAATTGCTTTGTATAAATTATAAAATAAATTTTGATCGAATTATTTATTAAGTTTATACAGTATTATGATAACTACTCTACATACAATATATAAAAAAATTAATCCAAGTAGTAAATATTTAGAAATTTAGAATTATTTATAAAAATCTAAAATTATTATTTTCAAACTTCAATAAAACTTTGTAAAATTTCCTTATGAAAATTATTACTTGAACAATAATCACTAAAAATTTTATTATTTTATACCCGGAAATAACCCGTTCCATTATAATTATTATAACGTAATTTCTAATTTAACAAAACGTGATTTTCTAAAATAAAATTTTACGCCTTTTACAATGTACAAACTGTACAACAAACTCGTGTAGTACCTTTTTTTAACAATCATTGGGTTACACAATTAACTTTGATAAGTTTAGTCCGGTTTGAACTACGTTCCGATAAACTTTTTTTTTTGTTTCAAATTAATTTTAAAAATTTGAAGCTTCTACAATACAATCCATTATGTCTTTTGGTGATAATCAATTAGTTAATGCTGCAATTAACAGAGCATATGCATTAATGGATTCAAATATTAGTTATAGTGTACACAAAGCTTATGAATTCAGTAAACAAACAATTCTTGATGACAAGTCACTTATGGAAGGTGAAAAATCTGAAGCAATATTAATAATAACTAAAAATTATGATTATAACAAACTTGTTTTTAATGAAGGAACAAAAAGAATTTGTGAAAATTGTAACCAAAAATGTTTAGCTACTACATATTGTGAAATTTGTGTTCGAAATTATTTAATAGCAAATTTTTCAAATTGGACATTTGGAAATGTTATTATTGATAATTTAATACAAGAATGTCAAATGAAAACACTTGCACCAGATGGAATAGTAGAATGGATTCCATATAATAATTTACAAAATGTTGAATATTTAACAAAAGGTGGATTTTCTGAAATTTATATAGCAGTATGGATTAATGGGCATTTTATTGAATGGGATTCTGAAGGGCAACAATTAATAAGATTTGGAAGACAAAAAGTAGTACTTAAAAGATTAGAAAATGTCGAAAATGCAAACCAAAGTTGGATTGAAGAGGTTTGTAATCTAATTTTTTTAAAAAAAGACAGACAAATATTTTGTTTAAAAATTTTTAATGGTTTTTTTATAGGCTACATCACACTTAAATATAAGCAATAAATGGAATAATATTGTCCAATGTTATGGATTAACACAAAATCCATCAGATGGAAATTATATGCTTGTAATGAATAAGATGGATATAGATTTGAGAAGATATTTACAACAAAATCATAATCAACTTACATGGAAAGAAAGAATTCAAATTGTTGTTGATATAATTGATGCACTTTCAAGAATTCATAGTGAAAATGCAATTCATAGAGATTTGCATTCTGGAAATATATTATATAATATTGGTGTGGCCTTCCGCATAAGTGACCTTGGATTTTGTGGACCTGCAGATAAACCATTTAAAAGTATATATGGAAATCTTCCTTACTTAGCTCCTGAGGTTATTATTGGAAAAGAACAGACTTTTAAATCTGATATTTATAGTATTGCAATGCTTATGTGGGAAATTTCATCTGGACAACCACCATTTATTAAATATGAACATGGTTATGATCTTGCAATGAATATTGTTAATGGTATAAGACCTAAAATTATACCAGGAACTCCTTTAGAATATAAAAATTTAATGAAACAATGTTGGAATGCTGATCCATCAAAAAGACCTGATGTTTTCACACTTTCAAAAGAAATTGATAATCTTAATCTAATTTATCAAACTAAATCTGATGATTTAATTCAACTAGAAGAAAATAATTGTTTGGTAATGAATAGCTCAGAAAATTTTACAAGTAGCAGTAGTAGTTTATTTACAAGTAAACTTCATCAATTTGACAATCTTCCTGAACATAGAAATGCAACAGAAGGTATTATATTGATTATGAATTGTTTTTGTTAAATATTTATTAATATACTAATATAATCAATGGTTGTCTTATTTTTTATTTAAACAATAGAAGAACTAGAAGGTATAACTCTGTTCTTAAATTTAATTGTAGTGCTTATATATAAATAATTATAAATAATCAATTTTTTTTTGTGAACTTTTTAGCATTTTATAGCAAATCATATGACTTTTATATTCCTGATAATAGTAAGTAACTAAGTATTTATAAGAATAATATTAAATTATGTACATTAATTAATAATTTTTCTTTTAGTTGATGATTTTGGTAAATCGGGTAATCAGAAGAATGAAAATATTTTAGTCAATAAAGGTAATTTTGAATTTCATTTAATTTTCATTGGAAATAACCAAAATTAATAATAATTTATTGTTTAATAACTTTAGATGATAATAAAAACTTATCCAAAGTATTCAATGAACTACAAATAAGTTCAGAACCTGGTAAATAAACTAATTGTACTAGTTTAACCATTATTATAGATATTAAATTATATTATTTAAATTTTTAGATGTTCAAAATAATTATTATAGAGAAGAAATAATGCAACAGCAAAGAAAGAATATTTATATTGATGGTATACAAAATGATTATTTAATAATGACTATTTATTTTATGTTACTTTTTAGTTTTAATTTTATTTTAATATAGATGAGGATGAAATACATAATAATCCTAATCTTCATTCAGAAGAACAAGACGAATTGGAACTTCCTGGTGGTAAGATTTTTTTTCTATACGAGTTGAAATTTTATTTAACTTTTAAAGGTTTATTAAATTATTATATTTTTAAATAAAACATTTAGATATCTAGGCACAAATTATTAGGAACCTGGATAAAGTTACCGATGAGGAACTAACGTAATGATTTGACTTGGTATTATGTAATTTTGCCCACCGGTTAATTTTCCCCGGTTAAATGTAGTTGTTTTCATATTATTATGGTTGAAGTTTTCCTTATTATACAGTAAATTGTTTAAACACTAAGATTATAGTAGTAAATAAGACATCTTTCATACTTCTTAGTTTGTAATTTAAATAATTTATTTATAACACGTAATAAATTATCGTGTAAGATTATATTTTTATCTTATTTTAAAAATACAGTATATAAAATTGTACCAAAGAGTGTATAATTAATAACAGAATTTGAAGTGTTATTGTATTTCGATCAAAAAGAAAATCCAAAAATAAAACAAAATCATAAATAACATTTATTTTGAAAAACCATTATACAAATTAATTTTATATCTAAAAATTGTAAATAAAATGTTTTGGCAATTATTCTGAAATTACGCCATTTTACACTTCATAAATAAAATAAATAAAATTCTTGTTATTAATAATCTATTGCTTTAAATTTAATTATTGAATACATGTTCCGATATTTTTCAATTATAATTTACTCAATGCATTAAAAATTTCGTACCAGACCCTTAAAAAGGTGCATTAATAATATTAACACTGACGTTCTCTATTCATGTACATTTTACCATATTATCTTTCAATAAATCATATTTTATTGTGAGGTTTCACAAATGTATTAGAACTGTCAGTTTCTGGTCTCAGAAAAAGTGAGATGATTTATTTTTATGGACAACATTTATTTAAAAGGATAAGCTAAAGCCTATCACTAGTTAAAATTATAAACAAGACGTGAAATAACTATTACATATTTGCATTTTTCTTCATCAAAATTAGATAGCTTATGCTTATTAATAATGTTTTCAAAGAAAAGCTTTCTACTTTTGGCAGGATACAATGAATCGGGTGAAAAGAAAATTTTTCTTTATAGAAAGGTAATTGAAAGAATCACTTTGCCGTGTTTCGAACGACCAATAGTAGCTAAGAATGATTGTATAGAGTATTTTATATTACTTATAATTTAATGCGAAAAAAATAACTAACTACAAAAATAATATTCTTGATAATATTGTTTGTCTTATAAAGCTAAATTTAGGCACAAATCATATTGAATAATGATTTAATTGGTTAGTACTTCATTATGCTTCAAAAAGAATACAATATAATCATTTAGGATTATCTGCTGAGTAAATTTAGTCCATCTACTATGTAATAAAATAAAGAACGCATGATAAGTAGGGATGGCAACGGTCACGGTCATTAACCGGTTATGACCGGTCATGACCGTGACCGATACCGGTCGGTCAAAGACTTCTGACCGACCGTTTGACCGAC
>JADRCO010002147.1:0-14983 GCA_021464525.1 Rhizophagus sp. LPA8_4_AMF | reverse complement strand
GTTGACTGTAAAAGTTATTTATCTTTAAAGAATAAGAATAAAACTTAATAAAAATAAAAAATTTTTAAAACTTTTATTGTAATTATTTATAAAATATTTTGTTTATTTAATATTTAAAAAATTTAAATTTAATATAATTTTAAAAGGTCACTATATGTATAAGGTAAAATTATAAGACAAGAAGGGTTGGTAAATTACTAGTAAATCTGAAATTTTGTTCAAAGACCTTTATTAGAAGTAAGCAGATCCTGTGACGATCTGTCCCTTAATTAAATTTAAATAGAATAATTTATAGGTAGATTGCTAAATACTAAACAATTTTATAATATTTTATAAATTAAATTTATTATAGTCATAAATTTATTTTGTAATTTATCTTCAAACTATTAATACATTTTGGAAAATTATTTTTACAGATAAGAATGATAGATGTAATATATGTAATATGCAGAAAATGTGAAATGTACTTACTACATTATAGTTTAAAAGAAACTGATATTTTAAGAGTATTAATTATTCAAAATTGGTATACTATTTAATATAAGCAAAATATGATATACAATTGATCTCCTTTATAATCACACCTCTTGGGACAGAGCCCTTAAATATACTATGATAGAACTCTGTCGTATACTTTCAAATTTTTTGAAAAGATTTGTCATACTGTGATACAAATTTTCTTTTTAAGAGATCACGTGTAGCCAGTTTTGTCATACACTTAATAGTTTATAAGAAAAACAATCTGTTGTACATTCAATTATTTGTAGTAAAAAAATTTGTTATATACTTAGTTCATTATAAAGAAAGATTTATCATACACTTTCAATCAAGTTAAAAATTATTGGATAATAATTGGAGTAAAAATGTCAGAACCTGATTTTTATTATAAATAGTACAGGAATTATTTCAATTAAAAAAAATTGGTCCCACTTTATTAAATAATTGCACCTAAATTTTTTATTTATAAAAAATAAACTGATTCTATTTTATTAGGTATTGAGAAAATTTAAATATCTATATATTATAATTTTATAAATTTCCACTGTTGTTTAATTGCAGACGATTTTACAAAAAATATCCAATTTAATTGAGAATAGCACTATAAATGCTGTTACAAATAATAATTATTATTAAAGAATAGTCATATATTTTACAACTTTGTAAAATAGTTTTAAATGTACATTTTGATTAAACTTAAAGTAAATATTAAACATATGTTATATAATACAAGAAAATTTCTGCTGATTTTATATACTTAAGCAAAATTTTACTATACACTTTGGTGATTTTTTAGACAGAGTTTATTATATAAAAAATTTTCATATTCAGGGACCCTTTTGGAACCAACAAATGGAATGATTATAAAGAAGCAAGTATGCTTATAGTGAGATTTTTTTATATAGTCACACATATAGATAGTTTTTATTTTGATATGATTATATATAAAAAATTTTTTTTATCATATAATTTTAAATAAAATATTAATATATTTATAAAATTTTAAAATTTTTATTAATTTTTAAGTTAATTATTATATATATAAGCTAAAAAATAATTATATTATAATATATAGATTTTTATTATCTTTTAAATGAATATTTAATTGTATTAATTAAATAAAAATTCATAAAGTTTTATGATAATTAAAATTATTGTTAAATTTCAAGAATAAATGCAAAAAATGACATTTTCCACCATTTCATCCACTCTCTAAAAATTTTTGTCCTTTATAACCAATAATTATAGAAAGATGTACCATAGCTTATTGGAATCATTTCATAACAGTAAGTCAAATGGTAGTAAAATTATCTTTCTACAATTACTAAATGCCAAGATATTGAACAAAATATCAAAAATCGGCATTTTAAATTTTATAATACTGTGCTATTTGATGTTTTGCTTAATATCTCACTGGTCAAAATCGATGCTATCAGGTATATATCGGGTATCTATATATCAGTGACTACTTAGGTACATATTGGGCATTTTTATATATTAATGACATATTGGGTATCCGATTTGTTATCTAATGCACAAATCTCAAATAAAAGTTAAAAATACAGATTAGTAAGTGTCTGATATTTAAACTATTAGTTACTGATCTGTTTATCTAATATATATCGGTCACTAATATTTGTACGATCTTTTAAAAAATTTGCATGTATTTATTTTACTAAATGCTAATATTTATTAATAAAAAACAAAACTATAGCATTGACAGTTCAAATCATGCATGATATACAAAATATTTTTAATTTAATCAAAATTAAATGAAAATGTTTGAATTCTAATTTTTATTACAATCACATATTTGATGATAACCCTATTTAGGCAAAAGTGTAATAATTGCAAAATTTATTTTTTTGATTTAGATTTATTTTTCTTTTTTCTCCTTTTGACTTTTGTTATTTACGGCATTATTATCAATATCATCATCAGTACCATTGTGATCTTGAATGACACTTTTATCAGTATCATAATCAAAAATTGGAATATTTTTGGTTGAACAGTTGAATTTTTCAAGTGCTTCTCTATTCAAGCACCAACTTGGATGGCATACTAGCTGTTTTGTTTATCTGAACTCTCTTACATTTTTTTAAGTTTTGTTGGTTTTTTCTCAATAACTCTACTATTGGATCAATACAATCATGTAATAAATATCAAAGCTTAAATAAATAAATTAAATTATAAATTAGTGGTTATACTTTAATAAAAAATAATAAAATATATACATACAGTAGAGGATCTCTACCATCTTTCATAAATATGTATCAAATTTTTTTTTGTAACTACTATTTCACTATTATCTTCTTCATCCTCTTCATCTGTTTTTTCTTATTCCTCAGAATGGTAGTCTGAGTCCTTTAAAATTTGAACAAGATCTTTTTTGGGATATCTGCAAATGTATTTGTCTTTGTTTTGAATTAAGTAATTGGTCGCATTAGTTCTTCTTTTTTTTTCTAACAATGTTAATTATAAAGCATAATTAATTTTTTAAAAAATTATAGTTTTCTGTTAATTAAATAATTTACATCCTACATCCTTGAATTCTTCATTGCTCTTCTTTTATTATGTTTTATTTGGACTTCTTCTTGCTTTCTAATATTAATGACACGATGGTAAGATCGTCAACGTCTATATAGCATATTTAATAACTCACTATTTGAGACTAAATTTTTTATTTACAAGTTTGTAAAGCGGTAAAAGCAACTTGGTGAGTATATTATCTTTCTGCTTAGCTCATGTGAGCTCATAATTAATGCTATATACGTCTCTTAGCTCAGAGTCAGTCCAGATAAAAACTTCTTTCTATAAAATAATAAATAAATATATAAATAAGATAAATGTAGAAATAATATATAACATAATCAAATACTTGCTTTTATCGTATTAAATGAACTTTTGGAGAAGGAAGAGGAGGAGGAAGAAGAAGAAGAAAAGGAGGAGGATTCATCACTAGATGATACATTATAAATATTCATTATTACGAAGTATAAAATCTTTTTTATTATTTTCACAAGATTAAAAAATCTCGTATAAAGTAGAAATTTCAGAACGCGAGAAAGGTTATATTTATAATAATTTCAGAGACTTCAGGATGCGGGCTCAGGGGATCAGGAACACAATCCTCATACAATTGTGATGATAATTAATACATAAACAACATGTTCACGCAATTCTTGCCAGATGCTCATAAAATTCTTGTGCAATTCTTAACTCGTACAATTGTGATAAGCAAGTGCATAAATTATTACGTTTCTGAATTTCTTGATTACTTTTTAAAAAAATTGATAGAATAAAAAATATATTTTATACATTTTAATAAAAATGAGTAATAAAAAATGTAATTCTGTATCTGAATTAATAAAGAGTAATAAAAAATGTAAAGTTGAAACCTCTGAAACCTCTGTGACTGATTTAATAAAGCCTAAAAAAAAGTATTTGTATATTTGCAATTGTGTTCGTTGCAAAGGTGCAGAAGTTGATTCTCACACTCAAGAGAAATATATATATGATGATAGTTTGTGGAAATCAAGATCAAAAGATTCTAGAAAAAATCAGGAAAATGTTATCATAATAAGAAAGAAAAAAACATCATCTGTTAATAATACATATATAAATACAAAAATAAAATTGAATATATCAAAAAAGCGAGAAAGAAATAGTTACTCCAGTACATCTAGTCCAGATCAGGACTCTTCCTGTTCCGGTCCTTTTTCCAACATATTGAAGAAAACATAACATTATTTTCATCAAAGCCTTCATGTTTTCATATTCCAGCATCTACAATTGATGAAAATAATGATGAAATTAATCATTCTGGTGAGAATTATCATGTAGACAATATAAATGAGAGGGAAGTGAATGATGATGTAGATAATATGAATGAGAAAGAGAATAATGATGTGGATGAGGGAGAGGAAAATAATGATATACAAGATTTTTTCACGTCTCCTGAGATTGACAATGAAGAAGTATTAGTGATGAAAAGCTTAAATGATTCTATTAATACTAAGATTATTATATGGCTATTTAAATTTCAACAAAAATTTCGATTACCTGATATGGCACTTGAATCTTTAATAAAATTTTTTTGTATACAGTCAACCCTCTATATAACGAACCCTAAGTTCTAAACTTTACTTTGCTATAAGGCTATAGTGAAGATTTTAAGCAATTTGATTGGTTACTTCACTATAACGAGAGTAAATTAATTATAAGTGTACTTAAATTCACTATATTGAAAGTTCGCTATATAAAGGGTTGGCTGTAATTTTTATGTGTCTTGATAAGTTGCAATTTGAAAATTTTCCTACCTCATTATATATGGCAAAAATATGGTTAAACATTTTTCAACCAAAAATGCAATTAGCTGCATGTACCGATTGCCACAAATTGCATAATGTTAAAGATATTATTGCATATAAGGAAGAAGGAAAAGTTGCTATAATGAATTGCCCATATAAAGAGTATCCAAATAATCTAATATCAAATCGTAATCATTAATGCAATAATCTGCTTTCCATTCTCAAAAAAAATAAAGATGCAACAATTGCGGTACTTCGTATGCTTTATTTTAAGCCAAACATTCGTCAGCAATTGAGCATTTTATATCAACAACCTGATTTTGAGAACATGTTAAAATTATCAGGGGTTCAAAGAAAGAAAATAATATCAATTCAGATATCTACGATGGTAAGGTATGAAAAAATTTTCCATTCGATAGTAGTACCTTTTTTACAACAGAGACTGCCACAATTCATCTAGATCTTCTCCTTAATCTTGATTGATTTCAACTATTCTCCTACACGCAACATAGTACTGGTGCTATTTATGCGTCTATTTGCAATCTTTCAAGGTCAGAAAAGAATAAACCTGAAAATATTATATATTTGGGTTTCTTACCAGGACCAAAAGAGGCAGGGTTGAAACGAATTAATCATTATCTAGCTTCTATTGTAGATGAACTGTTAGAATTTTGGAAGGGGTGGAAAGTACTAAAAACCCACCAATTTTTAATGGTTTAGAAATAAAAGTTGCGTTAATTATTAGATCATCTGATACTCCAGTTACACGAAAGTTATTTGGTCATGAATTACAGTAATGAAATATTATAGGTGTGATAAATGCATAGGTCGAAAGCTGCCAAATTGGGGACCATTTAAGCTATCCTAAAAGGACCTAGATGGTTCCCAATTTTTTTATTTATTTTTGCAGGGTGCCTGATTGGTAACTATAAAATGGTGCCAATTGTGCAGGGTAAGGTTATCAATAGGATATCAATAGGGTACCTATTCATTTGCAACTGAATATCAATAGGAACATCCTATTGATATCCAGTTTTTTTTTATTTACTTGTCTGAATTGACCTATTGTTATCTTTTTTTTTGTTTGGCATCTTACCGATTGATATCATTTTTGTTAATTGTATCAATTTATATATATAATTTATTAAAATGTAATCAATAGGTATGTCTGATTGTAAAAAACTTAATGTATAAAATCAATATGTACTTTCAATTGATTTCTAACTGCTTACAAACTTATTGACAATTTTACTTTAATTACACAATCAATTTTATTAATAAATGCATAAAATTACAAAATTTTTATTATACAACTATTCTAAAATTATTACATTAACAGTTTGGTATTTTCATATACTATACATCTGAAGTCCAATAAAATCTGAAATCTAAACAAAAATAATAGCAAAATGTCAGTAACGTTTTGTTAAAAAAAGATCTTTTTTTTATCAAAAGTCATGATTTGAACTTACCGAGGGAGTCTGGTCATCTAATTGAACCTGAAACCTAAAAATTATTAACAAAATATCAGCAACGTTTCATTAATAAAAAAGATTATTTTTTTTAAAGTTCGAACCAAAACTCACCAAGGAACCCGGTACCTATCAAAGAATAAAGTAACGAAACATTAACAGTGGTTCATTTAAAAAAATAGATTAAATTTTTTTTTTGAAGTTCGATTTAAAACTTACCGAGAGAGTCCAAGTTAACCTATACCTAAAAAAAGAAACATAATAACGAAATATTAGTAAAGTTTTGTTAAAAAAAAAATTTGGTTTTTTTATTTAAAAACTCACTGAAGGAATCCATCTATCTGATTGAAGTGAACCCTAAAAAAAATTAATGAAATGTTAGCGACGTTTTGTTTCTTAAAAAAAATAAAATATTTTAAGTTCGAATACTGAAAAAATCAAACCTAAAAAATAAAAATAATAATGAAACATTAACATAGTTTCGTTAAAAAAGAATTTTTTTTATTTAAAAACTCACTGAGAGAGTCCATCTATTCGATCAAACTGGACCCTAAAAAAATTAACAAAGCGTTAGCATAGTTTCATCTCTTAAAAAAAATAATATATTTTAAGTTCGAATACTGAAAGAATCTAGTGAAACTGAAACCTAAAAAACAAAGCTAATAACAAAACGTTAACATGGTTTTGTTAAAAAAGAATTTTTCTTTTATTTAAAAACTCACTGAGGGAGTCCATCTATTTGATCAAACCAGATTCTAAAAAAAAATTAATAAAATGTTAGCATAATTTCGTCTTTTAAAAAAAATAAAATATTTTAAATTTGAATACCAAAGGAATCCAGTAGAACCGAAACCTAAAAAAACAAAAATAATAACGAAATGTTAACATAATTTCGTTAAAAAAAAATTTTTTTATTTAAAAACTCACTGAGGGTGTCCATCTATCTGATCGAAGTGAACTTAAAAAAATTAATGAAGTATTAGTTCAAATTTGATCCTTACTGAATGAGTCTAAACCTAAAAAATAAAAAATATCAAACAAAATGTTTATAGCAAGTTTTGTTAAAATTGTTTTTTTTTTATTAAAACTTATTTAGGGATCCATCCAATCAAAGTGTACTGGCATTCCTTTCAGTCAAAAATCGGATGCTGAAACTACAAAATAGAAATAAAAAATATTTAGTAAACGTTTTTTAAAAAAGTCTTATACTATTTCCATACCAAGAACCATCTATTAAAAAAGAAAAAAATATACATTACCAAAATTCTGCATCTAAGGAAGACGAATAGCTATCTAAAAAAGAGAGGAAAGGGAAAAGTATTTGAAGGGGGAGGAAGATGAAGGGGAAAGGAAAAGGGAAAAATGAAAGGAAAGAAGAAGGGAAAAAGTTAGATTTTTTTTTAATTAAGCTTATACAATCCATCTATGATGATTTTTTCAAATTTAGTTGATTTCTAATGGCATTCTGTTTAATAATATCAAATTTTTTATTTTTAGATATCGGTTTGCCGGTATACCTATTGGTTAGTTTTTAAAATATAAATATTATATAACTAGTTGCACCCTGTTACTTCGCACCAGGATTGGTAGCTGGAATTATAATCAGCATGCTTTTTTTAAATTTGTTTAACAACACGTCAACACATAATAAAATCACCAATGAAAGTAAGATTGCACGATTTAGAATTTATTTATACAGGTAATCTAAACATTACAAATTTTTTTAATTATATAGATATAAATAATAAATAAAACTCAACTGGCGAACATTGGCAAAATTTCAGCTGTAATCATTCTTTTTTTTCAATGCCATGCCAGAACTTGTAAATTGAGAAAAAAAATTGGTCTTTTTTCTCAACAATGCTACACCAGAACCTGCAAACGGAGAAAAAAATTATTTTTTTTCAATTTATACTATACCAGATCCTATTATCAATATCGGATTTTTAAAATCTAAATAAAAAAAATTTTTTTTTTCTAAAAGGAGTCAATTTGAAACTATAAAACTAAATGTATTTTTTTTTATTTTAAGCAAAATAAATTTAGAATTCAAATTATTTGTCAAAAACAATGTAATTTGAGGCTAAACTAAACTTTTAATATAATATGTATCAAGTTTTATATATAATTACAAATAATTTTAAAATAATATAGTATTATAGACCAATGGATTAGTTTGACAGTTATCAATAGGTATATGCCTATTGGATTCAATTTTATATGCAGTAAATAATCATATATTAAACTGAATGATAACTATTGGATTGATATCTAATTTATTTAAATTAATAAATACGATCAATCTGAATAGTCTGATATTTTATATAGTTATCAATTGGGTATATGTCCTATTGATTGTTATTTTTTGGCTAAACTATTAGCCAAATAGTTATCAATAAGGCATATGCCCGATTAAACAGCCTTAGACCTGTGACGTACTACTTACAGTGAGAAATATAGAAAAACTTATTATAGAGGAATGCAAGACTATGATGAATAGGTAAGGGCAGTGACATATATTACGTAATATCCATTTACTATAAGCTTATATCCCTCCCACCCCCATGTAATATGTAAAAATCTTATGTTACACTTATATGTTATATGACCTTCAAATACCCCCCACCCCCTAAAATATTACGTAATAAATGTCACTGCCCTAACAAAGCTTGCAGATCATTTATTACATAGGCAATATGTTCATGAATGATTGCAATGTAATTCAAAGACCTTCAGAGAAGCACATTTTAAAGTACATAGTTAGAGTTCTGAATATGCAACCTGAAATGACTTGCATTGACCTGCATGGACTTGCATAATATAAATAATACAATTGAAGGTATTGTAAAAATTTGAATTACTGTATAAATAGTACTTTAAAATTAACCTAAAATTTTGACCTGACCCGACCTGACCTGTTAGGAATACTATACATAGTGTAAGATAGACTGAAGTGCTTCGCTTACTATATATGGATCCTATACGATTTGTTGTAGTAGATCCTATGCATTGTTTTTTTCTCGGTATTGCAAAATGGATAATCAGGTCCATTTTTGTAAACCAAAAAAATTAACTATGGAACAACTTTGTATAGCACAAAACAGAATGGATAATATTGATTTACCTTCTGACATTGGTAAAATTCCTTCAAAAATTGCAATCAGAAATGATGGGATATGCTAGATGATAATGATAGAAAGATCTTAGGACATTTTGTTTGAGCATATAATCTTTTAGTAGCAAGATTTATTACAGATGATAATTTAAAAGATACGCAAGAAAGGTTAAAAGATATGGCTTACCTCATAGAATATACATATGGACCAGAATTTATAACAAGCAATATACATCTTGCACTTCATATCCCTGATTGCTATCGTGATTATGGTCCTATATATAATTTTTGGCTTTTTCTGTTTGAAAGACTTAATGGATATATAGGTAAATTTACTTCAATGTCTTTCAATTGACTTTAGTACCTTTATTAAAGGAAATTCTTGTTATTTAGGATCATATCCTAACATCGAGGAATTTTTTGGAGTGAAGATCTGTGTAATTCTCTGAAATGAAGATTTCTTACAAATCTTTGACCCTGTCACAAGTCACTGAAGAAAAATTTTCAAAAATTCTGCACAGATTTTCATGTACTAAAAAATCTGCGCAGAATTTTTAAAATAAATCTGCAAAGAATTTTTATTTTATGATCGTTAATATTAATTAGAATGGATGTAATAAAGTTTATTTTATCATATAATAAAGTAATAAAGTTATATTGCTTTTATTAAATGTAATCTATTCTATACAATAAGTACATGTTTTTAACAATGATAATAAGTAAAGAAATTAAACTATATATTTTTCTAAACTATACGAAATGTTAAGCTACGAAATGTTCCAGCCAATCATAAATCATCTCCACAAGACTTTGAAACAAAGACACGCTAGATGAACTCGCCAAGCTTGTCTTCCAAAGATTTCAAAGCTGAAAGGTTTCGAAATTGGCATCCAAGGACCTACAAAAAAAAAAATGTTAGTAAAATGCTTCTTTAAAAAAAATCAAAAAAATCAAAGATTTTGAAGTAATTATTAACATCGAAATCTTGCATAAAACCAAAAAAGAAATTTCAAAGTATTACCTTTGAAATGGCACGTAACACATGAAATCTAAAAATTTTTGAAGAGTTGCGAAATTAAACTAGCGTCTGAAGCCGACAAAGGCAAGAGAACAAATATTAGTAAAATGTTTCATTAAAGAAAACAAAAAAAAAGTCATTTCAAAGTTATACCTTCAAAATGGTATCCAAGAAGCCTTCCTGAAACTAAACCCTTTGACCTACAAAAGAATGAAAGCGAAATATTAACTAACATTTCATTTAAAAACACAAAAAAGAAATATTTTTGAAGTATACCTTCAAAATCACGCCTAAAGAAACTTTGGAGCCTACAAAAGAAAGAATAAAATGTTAGCTGATATTTCGTTTAAAAAAATACTAATATTCAAAGGTATTTACCTACGAATTGCCACTCTCAAAGCTATAAAAAGTAAAAAAATGAACATTAGTAATGGTTCGTTTCAAAAAGAAATAAAAAAAATATTTCAAAAGTATTCACCTTTGAAATCCCATCCAAAACCTAAAAAAAAGAATGAATGAACATTGATTAGTACCAACGTTTCATTTTCAAAGAAATAAAAGAAAACAAAGATTTTGAAATAATAACTTGAAATCTTATAAAAGTCCTGTTCAAGAACCTTCTGAAACCTAGAAAACAAAAAAATTACAAAAAACGGACATTAGCTAACGTTCGTTTAATAAAAGTAAAAGAAGAAATTTCAAAGTTTTACTTTCGAAATGGGAAACTGGAACTGAACTTTGGCTTCCTGAACCTAAAAAAGAGATAAAACGTTAGTAATGTTATGCTAAAATAAACAAAAATAAAAAACGTTCGCTAAAATTAACAAAAAATTTATTTTTTTGAAGTTACCTTCGAAATTAAGTCCAGGATGTACCTTTGTTATTCTGGTCTTACAAAATATAAAAATGAACGTTAGTTAACATTCGTTAAATAAAAAAAAAATTAAAAAATTAGATTTTACCTTTAAAATTTGTGTCTGAAAAGCCGTGGACCTACAAAACTTATAAAAAAATCACAAATGAAACGTTAGTCAACATTTCACTAAATAAAATTAATAAAAAAACTTTCGAAGATTATACTTTCGAAATGTTGTCTGGGACAGTACTTCGATGTTTTGGACCTACAAAAAATAAGAACGTCAGTAAACATTCGTTAAATAAAATAAAAGAAAATAAAATAAAATTTTGAATTTTGAATTTTAAATTTTACCTTCGAAATTCCGTTTCACCAGGAAAACTGATAACCTACAAAAAGAGAAAATTGAAACGTTAGCCAAACGTTTTGTTATATAAAAAAATATAGAATTTCAAAATTTTACCTTCGAAATTCTGTCCAAAAGATGGATTGGAAAGCTGAAAACCTGCAAAAAAGAAAAAAATTACTGAAACGTTAGTAAACATTTCGTTAAATAAAAAAAATATATATATATAAAAGAGTTTTGAAATACCTTCGAAATTCTTCTAGGAGATGACAAGAAAACTGAAACCCTACAAAAAAGTAAACGTTTCATCAAATAATAATAAAAAAATAATAATAAAAATATGGAATTTCAAAGTTTTACCTTCAAAATAAAGTCTAAGTCCGTACTTTGGTGTTCTAGACCTACAAAAAAACAAAAATAAAACAAATGTTAGTTCGTTAAATATAAATGAAAAAAAAATTTAAAAAAAAAACATTCAAAGGTATTATACCTTCAAAATGACGTCCAGAACCTATATTTCAAGACTTTTGAGTAGTGAAAAATTGACAGGACTCCAATGTTTGAAGCCTTAGGAATTTGGGTAAGTTTCGTAATGAATTTTCATTACGAAACTTCATTTCTTTTTCTTTTTTAAGAAATATTGACTAATGTTTCTTTTTATTTTTGTAGGCTTATTAATTTTTTTTTTAAGGTTCTGGCTCCTATTTGGAAGAACTTCGAAGGTATTAACACTTCAAAGATCTTTTTTTACTTTTTTAACAAACATCAATATTAATGTTCATTTTATATTTTGTAGGTCCAAAATGTTAAAGAACAGCTCTGGTTCCATTTTGAAGGTAACTTTAAAATATTATAAGTTCTTTTTTTAATTTTTATTTACTGAACGTTGACTAACGTTCATTTTTTTTTGTTTTTTGTAGGTCTGACAAAACTTACAAAAGGAAAAAGAAAGAAATGTTAGTATCGTTTCTTTTAAAAATAACAATAACCATTTTGAAGATTACCGTATTCAGAAATCTGTAGAACTACAAAAAGAATAAATCAAAACTTTAGTTAACGTTTCTTAAAAAATAAATGAAAAAAATTAAAGTTTCGTAACAGTTATTATGAAACTTACCCGCCACATTATCCAAAGTTGGATCCAGTACCTAAAAAAAAAAGAAATGTTAGTTAACGTTTCTAATAATTAAATAAAAAAAGTTATTATTTTGTAATAAAATATTACGAAACTCACCCATTTCTCCCAAAAACGGAATCCGCTACCTACAAAATAAAAGAAAGAAACGTTAGTTAACGTTTCTAATAAAAAAATTATTTTTTTAAAAAAAAATAATAATAAAAGAAAAAAAACATTTTACCTTCAAAATTATCTAGGACCCATACTTCGGCGTTCCAGACCTACAAAAAACAAAATAAAACGAATGTTAGTTTGTTAAATATAAATATGAAAAAAAAATATTCAAAGGTGTTATACCTTCAAAACGACATCTGGAACCTATACTTTGGACCTACAAAAAACAAAAAAAATGAACGTTAGTCAACGTTTACTAAATAAAAATAAAAAAACTATAATATTTTGAAGTTACCTTCGAAGTGGAGTCCAGGACCGTACTAGATCTACAAAATATAAAAATAAATGCTAATACTAATGTTCATTTAAAAAAATTATCTTTCTTTTCGAAAGTGCAAATTCAAAACGTTTCTTAACGTTTAACGCTTCATTTAAAGATTTTTTTAAAAAAGAATCAAAACGTTAAAACTGAACGTTTCGTTAAAAAATAAATTAAAACAGAAACGTTAAAAAATGTTTCATTAAAAGTTTTTTAAAAAATACTTCGCTTAAAGTTTATAAAAAAGATTAAAACCAAAACGTTAAAAGACGTTTCGTTAAAAGTTTTTTTTTAAAAAATAATACTGAAACGTTAAAAGACATTTTGTTAAAAGTTTTTTAAAAAGAAAAATTAAAACTGAAATGTTAAAAAATGTTTCGTTAAAGGTTATTTTTTAAAAAAATAATACCGAAACGTTAAAAAATGTTTTGTTAAAGGTTTTTTAAAAAAATAATTAAACCCAAAACGTTAAAAAACGTTTTATTAAAGGTTTTTTAAAAAATTAATAAAACTGAAACGTTAAAAGACGTTTTGTTAAGGATTTTTTTAAAAAAATAAGATCAAAATGCTAAAAAGTGTTTCGTTAAAGATTTTTTTTATTTGAAAGTTTTCAAAAAAAAAATTTTAACA
Organism: Rhizophagus sp. LPA8_4_AMF; assembly: GCA_021464525.1. Taxonomy (NCBI): domain Eukaryota; kingdom Fungi; phylum Glomeromycota; class Glomeromycetes; order Glomerales; family Glomeraceae; genus Rhizophagus; species Rhizophagus sp. LPA8_4_AMF. The sequence continues at coordinate 1,128 of JADRCO010002147.1, read as the reverse complement.
AATAAAAAAAATAATTTATTTGAAGTGTTTTAAAGAAAAAAAAAGTTTAAATGTTAAATCAGATTAGAAGGTTTATGTCGGTAAAAGTCTATCAAAAATAGAAAAGTTTATTTAAGCATCAAAGTAAAGAAGAAAAAATTCAAAATTTTTTGTGCAAAAGTTTTTAGCAAATCTGCGATTTTGGAGATTTTGATAAAAAAAATCACTGAAAAAAGGTGACAGATTGAATTATGCAGTATTGCGCAGATTTTTATTAAATTTGCACAAAAAAAGTGGCAATCTGCAAAAATTGCAGATTGCTGCAGATCTGAACCTTAAAAAATTTCCCGATGAATAGTAACCAACAAATAGAACTCAAATTAATGAAAATTATTCTTAAAAACACTTTGGTGGATTATCACTTATCATGTAAATGGACTTCTGGCCTTCTAGATGAATCTCTCCATCTTCTTGTACCAAAAAAAGCTGTAAGAAGTTTAGCAATCATGGCAGAAAGAGAAGAACTACAAAATTTTCTATTTATTAGACATAATATATTTATGCATTTCAAAATATATGGCACTGAACCATTATTTGGTCAGATGTTTAAACCATCATATACCAATGTTGTTATACCTTTGGAATTGCAAGGATTTCTATGTGAATGGTATGCAATATTATATGAAAGGAAAAAAGAAGATGTGTTAGGATTTATGGATTTACATATGAATCAGCATGCAAAATTACAAATTGACGCCAAAATATTTGGATCTATGATTTCTGATCGCCATGAAAAAAATGCAAATATATTTGCAAAAATGGAAAGCAGCCAATGATGATTCAGTTGATGCTTATTCAGGAGAAGTTTAATATTATTTCGAGCATTCCCTTGGATTTCCAGAAGGAACAAAAACTCACCTCCCAGCATATGTCAAGTGGTATAAACCTGTTCCTTCTTCTAGTGTTCAGTTTAAACATAGCTTTATGGAGCCAGAAATATCAAATACCGAACTATGGAAAGCTGAATACTTTCAAGAAGGTTGTGATTCCCTGTTAGCAGTTCATAGGATATTATGTCGAGCTACAAAATTTAGAAATATTATGGTAGGAAAACAAAAATATTTGTCAATCATACCTTTGAATAGAAGA
>JADRCO010002146.1:0-14984 GCA_021464525.1 Rhizophagus sp. LPA8_4_AMF | reverse complement strand
TTCGTCGGCGAATTCCATTACGTTCCTTGAATTTATGGAGCCATCCTGAGGAAAATTGCAATGCATTTTGAGCAATATCTAACCCATCAGTAATCATTTTTGCTTTTCGATAAGTAGTGCATCACTTAAAACTGGTAGTTTAAACAAATTCCTTGAGTGCAAGCTCAAGTTCCGGATAGGTAACTTATTTATGCCTCTTTGTATTTGGACTGGTAGTTTCTGAACTAAGTCGTTTTAGTAATGGTGCTTTCATTAACATTTTTCTTCAATCCAATCAACACGAGTCCTTTTATTATCACGAGCGTAAACACAAAGTTCTCGTTTTTGGATTTCAGTAAGAGTGGGTTTTTTAAGAGACATTTTTAGGGTTGTAAGGCTGATTTCGATGTTATTATATAACTGTAAAATCATCCTCCTCTTTTCTTAATTAGATACATGATAGAATCCAACAAGGGTTTGTTTATTTAACATGCGCAATTTCCTCGTAAATATATATAATCTTAAAAAATCTTCCCGGCTATACTAATTTGGGATAATTGATCAAGCAAAAATTTTCACACGCTTGTAGTTTAATCCTTTCTACTGTATATCGTTACATTTGAATTAAAAATTAATTTTTACACACGATTTCTCTTTTAAATTGAATTTTTTTTTTTTTAGAAATGAATATTAAAAAATCTCTCAATTTATACAAATTCAAAATTAAATTATCTATTTTTGAAAAATTTACCGTGACGGTCAACATTATTTAAAAGTTACGTGAATGCATTTATGGAGGGTAAATTGCTTGCACGTCACTCGAGCTATGGTATAGAGGGTGCACTTATGGGTGCTACTGTAGTATGACTTAGCGAGCGAGATAAAGATTTTAAATTTAAGAGCAAAGATCAGGATGGCCGCATAGTTAATCTGTTCATTTTATTTGCTGGTAACTCGAAGCAAAAAAGAATAGAGTTCTAGAAAAATAACTGTTTTGATAAGACTTCAAGTACCAATAAGGTCAAAAAAGAAACACTTCTTTAATTGATCAAGACGATACTCAAAAACTCAAGCGTTAAATTCCAATTGTCATGAGGTAAATTCAGAAACCTCGAGTTGGACGAAGTCAGATCAAGAATTATGTCAATTGCGACAAGTGAATTAAAAATTCAACCAGCAGATATGGGTGAACTCATTAAGGAAGCCAATTCTGATATTCGTCTAAGTTTCGAACCTGTCCATGAAAAATTGATCATGAGAGTATTATGATGGAATAAAAACTTTAAACAAAAAGTTGCTTTAAAAAACTTGTATCTCTGGAATTTTTTGTAAAAAGCTTATAATTTATCATTTGCGCCTGCGAAACTATGTTGCCGATTTTCATGGTGTCACGACTCACGATACAAGAGCTGAGGCGTGAAATGTCACACGAAATAAGAATTAAAGCTGATGCAATGTCTTACGGAGGAGACAGCCTAGGAATCAAACATTGCTCCTTTGCTAATTCTGATCTTATAAATGCCTAACATTGTGAAGAGACTTTGAATCTGATATTTACAAAGAAAATTATACATATATGTAAGTAATGTTTAATTTAATTTTTGATTAATTAACATAATTAATTAATAGTACATTTCTTGCTGCTAGAGATTCACTGTAAATTTAAGCAAAATGGTTTCACTGTTCTGGACTACAAAAACTTATACGATTATTGAAAAAGAATCTTACAAATAGATTGATATTCAAAAAATTGATATTGATTTTTACGCAAATTATTCAATGGAGAAGCTATTGTAAGTATGTTTAATTATATTTTAATTTTTATTATTTAATTAATTTTTTATTTTTTTATTTAAAGACGGAAAAAAGTGGGAACCAATGTTTTACTATTATTTCAAAGATTTCTAGAACTAAAAAAAGTGGTATGTTATTTGGTTAATTATATGTTAATAATTAATTTATTAATACATATTATTCATTGTACTAATTCATATTTAAATCTTATATTCCCCATTTTGATGGTAGTGTTACGCAAAGTAAATTGTAAATGAGCCATGTAATGTTAAAATGTACAAATTTATTCCTAATAATCTACAAGAATGCCCATTTGTTGCGCTTATATGTGCTGGTAATCATTCACCACCTCCATCCCCAGATAATATCAAAGATAATTTGCAAATGATGATTAAAGAAGCAATTGAAAAAGATGATGTAGTAATATCTGGATCAATAATTCAAGGTACTATAAAAATAATGATTTATAATTAATTGCTTATTTTTGATATATAATTGCAAATGATTAATCAAAATTAGAATTATTTTTAGGAAATATGCTAAAAGCATATTTTAGAAACTCTTCAAGAGATCCATATGTCATTAAGTGATCTTATATATTTCTATTTAGTTTATTTCTATTGTCGTATATATACAAATGTGAATTCCTTAGAAGGATATTGCCATTTATTTATAACTTTGTTTGATGTTATCAAACAATTAAATGGAAAGTCCATTCAAGTTAAGCATATTCACGGTAATAGATGGAGTTGTATTTTAAGTGATCTTGATATGGGGCAGATGAAAGGTTTAGGATTGGCACTGATCGAGACGAAACTTTAAAGTAAAAAGTGTAAAAAAGTGTACTCTTCAAAAGAAAGAGGGCACTTATGCAAAGACAACTGATGGGCAATCTGACCCAGTTTTTCGCGTCAAAAGAAAGAGAGCAATATAAAAAACTGGCTATCCGGGATTTTTTTTTTTACACGTGAATGGGAAGTTCACATTATGAGTATCTTTAAGTCATGTCATGTACATTTTCAAAGGTAAATAATTCAATAATTACAATTATTATTTTATTTATTATTTTTATTTAATTTTTAATTCTTTTTTTTTTGATTTTAGAAATGTGAATAATAAATATTTTAATCCGATTAAAAAAAAAGATGATTTCATTGCTAAACGCAGCAAGCAAAGCAGAATTAAATCAAATTTTTTCAGATATTGAAAAATCTGATGAAGGTGGCGTGGAAGGTATATTGCTAAAAAATTTTTTTTAAAAAAAATCAAATTTCTAACTTTATTGTTTTATTAAATTGGATTGACTATTATCAAAGACCTCATATTTTAGCAACAATTAATTCTTCAGCATCATTATGATGTTGAAATATGGAATCGGTATGGAAATAATACCAACACAGCAGAAGCTGCGCACTCTTTAGTTAATAGAACTGGAAATCGGCTAAAACTTTTATCAGCTATTTTACGGTTAGTATTTAGTATATTTATATAGTAAAATTTAATAATTATTAAATATTTTTTGAATTTAGAGGTCGAAAGTTAGATGAACGTCATTTAAAAAATAATTGAAATTCAAGATTTTTCATTTCAGCTGTTCCTTATACAAAACAAAGATAAAAGCCCAGTTAAAAGGTAATTACTTGCAATAAATCGAAAAGGTAAACTTTTAATTTGAAATTTAATATTTATGCTAAAAATTAATATACTTTAAAATTTGCAGAAAACCGAAATCAAAAGAATAATGAAGATAAAAATTCATTAAAAAGCCGATCCAAAATCAAATCTATAGATGAAAATGATCATAGTGATAATCCACGATCAAAAAAAGTTGATATCGAAGAAAAGACGTTTACGTTTGGAGCTTGATAGAAGAACGAAAAATAAGTTTGAGAACTTGATATAGCTTTGAGGCTGAGGTAGAGGTTATTGAAATCGCTATTGAAAAAGCAAAATTAGCCTTAAAAAATGATTAGATTTATGTACTGATAATGAAATAAATAAACCAGTTTATAATTAGAAAAAAAATTGAGATAGTGATATATAATGACAATCAATCGTCGAAATAATTATTAGGATTTTAAGTTATTTAAGTGATAAATTTGGCAATTTTACGTCTTAATAAGGAGACTGTTCTGCAAGATCATCAAAAAACGCACTAAAAAACGCGTTTCATTTTTTTTTTATTAAAAAATTCATTAATCTTGACACTTTTTTTTATTAAAAAAACTTGGATTCTTTCTTTATTCCTAATAAATAATAACTAAATTAAATTTATTGTTCGATGATTTGGAAATTTAATATAAAAATATACTGTATATATTTTTTCTTTTAAATATACTTTTTTTTATCGAAATATACTATAACTTTGATAGAAATATTAATTTTCCCTTCTATTTGCAGATTTTTGGAATTCCGGGATGATATTTATTTAAATTTTGATAATTTATCGCTTTTTTTTTTGATATCGAAATTTTTTTTTTTACTTAAAAAATGCGTAAAAAACAAATAATAAATGCGGTTAGAAAATTTTTTTGCGAAGTTTATCGAGTAGTTTAATGGTAATTTCATGGGATCATGTGGTATGATATTAAAATTTTATACTCAGAGTATAGTTAATTTGTAACTACAATGATTTCATCAATTCATCAATTATACTATACAACCTCGGAGGTATAGTAGTTCACATACACAGTCTCCAATCAGCAACAAAATAAAATGAAAATATAGATTGACTTTCAACATCTGGGATTTGCGCGCAAATGAAGATTTTGCTTCTTTCATGTAAACCTTCATCCGAGTCAATCACAAACAAAAATGTGTGTAATATTAGATAAAATATTATACCATTCATTGTAATTTCTAGTTTTATAAATTTATTAATTAGTAAATTACATCATGTTGGGGAGAAATAGGAATAGCCACTGAATACCCGGGTCCCGGGTTCTAATAGATTTTTTGATCTGTCTCGTGTGTAACCTTGAATTATCAGTTATATATTAAACCATAAAAGGGCATAGCATTTAAATATTATGTTGTCTTTCGCGTATTGCCCAAGGCGCTGTAGGTACTCTTTAACTCATTAACTCTTTTAACGTGTAAATAACAGTTAGTTGTTTCGCGTGTTAAAACGGCTTTTACTCAGTAATATAGAAATAAACAAGCTTCAAAATATTTGGATTTATTAAATTAAAATACTTAACCTAATTATTTTAATTATACTTAATATGTGTAAATATAATATTATATATATATATATATATAGCATGTTTAAAAAAAATATTAATATTTATTTGTTATGTTTATAGAAAATGTCGGTTTCGCGTAAAAGGACTAAAAGAACCTCTCAAGTCATTTCGACTTACACCCTACGTCCCAGAACTAGATCGTCGTCAATTATACCACCAAATTCGTCGAAAACACCTTCTGTACAAAAAAAACAGACTAAAAAATATAAACGAAATTCACTAAAAAAAAATGTACCAAAGAGTAATTTAAGTAATTTTATTAATTTTATTTAATAAAAGAAACCAAAAAAATTTATTACTATTATTTATTAGAATGTAGAGAATACGCAACAATTACCAAGTGATCGATTCATAATGCCAAGTCCGAAAAGATTTACTGAACATGATTTTAATGAATTGGAAACTGATGTGGATTTCTTGGGACTTGATGAATTAGAACTTAATGAATTAGAATTATTTAAAGATGAAAATGTTGACGAGGGTATGTATTAATACATAAATAATTTTTAATTAAGTGAATTTAATTAAAATGTTATGGTTTATCAATTCATAGTGAATGAACGTTGTCCGTACTGTAAATTTATTTTACCTATTTTAAAGTCTGATAAATTGAAATCAGCATCAGAGCTTATCAAACAAGGTATTTGGAATTATTTATTTTTTTAATGGAAAAAACATTTATTATTTACTAATAATGAATATTTTAGGGAGGATTTCAGCGGCAGAATTCTGTTTTATTCATTTTGCAGAGATATCAGTCACTTCAGATGGCGTGGCAAATAATTACCCCTCTGAAATTAATTTTGAAAAATTGCCGGATCGTATTCATAAGTTTAAAGATAATCTCTTGGAAATCATTAATGGTACTGCTGATAGTTATTATCGTGACCGCGCATTAAAATATTATAAGAAGAATGGGCGAAAGTCCGCATCCCCAGTGGGGCTACTTGACCGATTTGAAGAATTAAGAGTAAGTTATTTTGCGTTGAAATTTTATTTAATTTAATTAATAATTTAATGAATTTATAAATTAGGCGGGTTATTATGGAACAAAAGGAGCTCTTATAATTTCAGATGTTTTAATGAAGTTATTTTTAACTACTCATATTCTTACATCAAAAAATGCCGCTCCATTGAAACCAGCGGATTACATGATGGAAGTTCTTATTCCTGAAACGGCGATGAGGTTAATATATGAAGACATTGGTAGTAATGGAACTTTGGAAACTGCACGGAAAATATTGGTATCTAGTAGTAATTTTGGTGACTGGGTGCATAATGATGGTGATGTATAAGCTTAATTTACTGCTCATCCACCATAGTATGCCATTTCTGGCAACTAGAATTTTGTTATTATAATAGATTCATGTACAATAAAACGTGCGTGAATAGCTTCAGAGTATCAAAGGATAGAAACTTGATTAATTGTTTCATATTTAATTTAATCATGACTAAATAAGTTTACGTACATTTCTGAAAAATTGTAAATTAATTAATTAGAAGTAGGGATTTGATCCTTTCAATTTCTCAATTTTCAAAGAATTAAAGTGGTGGAAATGAGATGTTTATTATTTATTAAAAAATCATTACAAGAAAGATTAACCTTATTATTCTTCAAGTTTATGATGCTAAAGTTTGGATGTATTTGTTGTGCCTCAGGTGTCGAATATCAGATGTTGACCAGATCACGTGCAATTAAAATGTTAAGAATAAAAGAAACTCCGGAGAAGAATCACCTAAATAACAAAAAAGTAAAATTTATTTCTCGAACAAATTGGTTTAAAAAATGCTAAGTACCAACTTGTTACAAGTGAACCACCTAATAAAATTAAGACAAAAAAAATAAATGCCACAAGAAATATTTTAGATATATGGTTGCACTTTTTTTTCAATAGAAGAAAAAATGCCCCGTAATATTACATATGATTGACATGAATCGTAATACTTAACATAAACGATAAAATTCATATGGTTAAAGCCACAATTCTGAACTTTATTTATTTTTTTTTTTTTGAAAAAAATTTTTGAGAAAACTTTGTATGAATGTTTAAACCCTTTGCGAACGTCTAATAGTTTTTGGCGAATATGAAATAAAAAATATTATTAGTTCCTACTTTTTGGTTTAGTTTTGAAAGGTTTAATTTAGACATAATATTTAATATATTTTTTGTAAGATCAAAGGTATAAAATTTAAAAATTTACTCTGTAACATTTTCGAAGTACTGTATTTTAGTATGATCACTTATTTTACTAAAGAATAAATAATTCACTTTAAAATACTGTATAGTATTTTAGATTTTTATCGTTTTCGTCATTCGCGTTAATTTTTTAGATGTTACACGATTACTATTCGATGTACAAAAATTTTGAGCCGGTCCGCCGGTCTGCCGATCCGGTTCAGATCATATGTAATTTCCGCGTTTGCTACTTATACATCAAATCATCGGTACCAGACCGGTGGACCGGATGTCGTGTTCAATAAAATACGTAACCGAAAATTTTTAAATATAGGTCAAAAAATAGGGATACATTTCAACGTAAGATCAAAATACAGAATATTAATTTGGCACAAAATCAAACCTTAAATAACTAACGTTGATATTATTTTATTATAATTTATTTATATATTATTTAATAAATAAAATTAAAAAATTATTTTTCTATCTTTTCTATCTTTCGAATAGTACATGCAACACGAAATCCTTTTGGAGTCACCATACTAATAAATTAATTCAATCTATATTAATATTCTTATTTATGTAAATAAAAAAACCAAATTCATAACATAACACTTACTGGTCATAGAATTCTTGTAAGGTTTTACCGGCCATTATTACTATATCTCCATGATTTAAATTTAATGATAATTCAGGACCATTTCGCCTCATGATGGGAAATATTGATGTGTAATCACCTTTTTCATCAAAAGTGTTTCCCTTTTTATTATTTGATTTTTTTTTATTAGATTTAGAACTTGAGGCTTCTTCAACTTTTTTTTTTGGTTTACGGCGAACTTTCATTTCCGCAGGAGATCCAAGTGATAGACTAGCTATTATCGGACCAACACCTTTTTCTCCATCGTCATGCCAGGACATTTTTTGACCTTCCATATATATAGCCACTAACATTTGATTAAAATCATGACTAACTCCTGGAACGAAGTTTTCGATGATTTTTTTTACATACATGAGAGTGTCATTACATACTTCAGGGGCGTCTTCCCATGGCACAGTGTTTAATTCAAGCGCAAACCTGTAATGTTCCCCTAAGTTCAACGTAAACTGTCTAGCAAATAGCTGGGTTCCGAGTTTACTTTTTAGAGGATGTCTTTTTAAATGTTCATTGTCTATTTCTTGAAATTTTTTTAAAAAATTATCAGGCATCTCATTATATATTTCATTAGATACATAATGAAATATTTTATTGTCTCCTGGAAAATTATATTTCATCAAAACCGATCCGTTTGACAAAATTGTTCGCTCCCGAGTTATATTACTGCCATCTAATATAGACCCTTCACAGTCTGTGGCAGGACCAGTAAAAATAGGTCGATGTGGATCGACTAACATTGATTTATCCAAAATTGTTTTTAGCGCCGGTAGAGTTTTCTATTTTATGATGAAAATAATTAATAAAAATTCAATAAATAAGAAATTATTTCACTGAATGATTAATACTTACATGACAATTTATACATTCCCAAGAGCTCCATTTAACGCGACATGAAACTCTTCCACATCTTAAACAGTGATACCCTTTCCAATGCATTAAAGAATAAGCACCAATATTATTATATCCAACTGGGGGAGGAGGAATAATACTAAACGGGAGCGGTCTTGATAAAATTTCCCCCGTAATAAATCCAGGGATTAAAAATTTAGAGTTAAAAGAAAGGTCCTGTGGCGCGTTTTCCCAATTCCTTTCAACAGAATTCCATATCTGAACAAAATTTTAAATTATCTATTTTAATCATAGAAAATATGGGTGAAAAATGTGATTATATATATACCTTCCAAAAAGATTTGCATGAATTATTTAAGCACATCCATGAATTATAAATTTGGAAAAAATATTTATTACATATACGACAAGAGTCGGAACTTTGTTCCAGATGGCTACGTTCTGAATAATCAATATCCATATTTTCATCGGAATTTGGATCATCTAAATCCATTTTATCTTTCGACGTTATCTCCGCAGGATATTCCCACCAAGGTAGGAACTCTTGAGTATCTATCCATTCAAAACGGAATTTCCAGCGAATAAACGATTTCGATTTCGATTTCGATTTCGATTTCGATTTTGATTTCGATTTACGCTTTTTTGTTTTTGCCTCGGTAGTGGGTGGAATGTTATCGATTAAAGCCGCTTCGTCGATTAAAGCCGCTTCGTCGATTAAAGCCTCTTCGTCGGTTAAAGCCTCTTCATCATTTAAATTTTTACCGTCCCCCGAATCGATTTCAAGTTCCGCCTATAATTAGATAATGTGTTATATTTAAAATCATAATTTCATAATTTCAAATTGGCAAATATTATGCAAACCCATGCGTGTGTGATTAAATACATTCTATCATTAAAACATAAAATAAAGTGTTTAGTTCGATTGTATTAATATATATTCTTATATAATACTTAATAAGACTTACCCAAGTACGCAATATCGCGCAGGAACTTTGAACTCGGAAATTGAACATTTATTACCGATAATTATTGCTAACGGTTGTTTATTAATATAATTATTCAACAAGGATTTGACCGAATTATCAGTAGGTAACTGAGATTTAACGAGCTCATACTTGTCATTCTGTTTAGAACTCTTTCCACCCCTGAAATATAAATATTGAATTTCAACCAAAACCAACGATTTATATTAATTCATATCAATATTTTACTAAAACAAATCATAACTTTAAAAAAATCTACCCATGTGATATTATAACACGCCCGTTACAGAAATCTCTCTTTGCTCCAAACCCGTCAATAAGGTACGCGTATACTACATTATCTTTATGGTACACCCCACCCTGATACGATCTAAAATAAGATAATGTCTCACATAACTCTTGTCGTGTCTTTTAAAGACAATATTAAACACAATGTAAATTAACTGATACTTAACATAATCAATCTTTATTTAGAAGAACAAAAAAAGGTAAAACTACGATATACCTGTGCCCAAACCTTAGGTCGATGAACATTTACGGGGGAATGAAGCGTTGCTTTATTTGTTACATCGTTATCTTCTGGAAGCGGATGTACCGATATCTTGACCTCCTCTTTTACTTGGACATTATAGCTACTTACATTTTGATCCATGGCTCCTTAAACGTTATTTTTTATTAACAACAACGGGTTTGTAGCAATTATCCTATTGAAAGCGAAGTATGAATTCAACTATCTTTAAGAACGAGGGCGGAAAAGGAGAGTGGTTTGCTTCAGAAAAAAAAGGTTAAAAACTTGTATAATATATAAATATATTTTTTGCATCAGTTGCACAACATAAAACACGAGAATTCAAGAAATCAGGATGACCAAAAAAGTAAACTGATGATCATCAGCTTTAAATGTACAGTATTTTTTCAAGAGGGCAGAATCTACAAAAAGAACCAATTTTAAATACAGTAATTTTGAAATTAATTATATTAATAAAAATCACATGATTGTGAGTAATTCAAATTATCGAATCTTAGAATTATGGGCGTACTTCATAAAATAAAATTAATTAATATTTATATTAGCCACCAACATACTAACTTTTTTAAAACATGTTCCGCCTTTTATCATTTTCTCGCCATCCCGTGATCAATTATCTGTTATCTATAAAATTAAATTCAAAAATCTACTTATTAGCAAAAACAAAATTAATGTTCTAAAGGCTAATTTAGTATTATAAAATTTTTAAATCCAAATAGAGTAGTTTCTCAAAATAAATTCAAAATAACTCGCCAGGAATTACAAAAACAATGAGTAAACCTAAAGGAATTGATATATTAGAAACAGGTCAATTTAATTGTTATAACTTGTCTTATACAACAGGGTATGCTCTCCTTTTCAAAAAGATTTTCGTTTGAATTTTATTATTATTTATAAAATAATATTGTAACATAATTCTGGATTCAATGATACAATGGTCGAACGGCACTGAAAACGGCCGATAATTGACATATAAAATATATTATTTTGTCATTCATTAAATTAAGGGACCTGTAAAATTAAATGTTCAATCGATTGTAAAAAAAATAAAAATTCATTATATTCATTTAACAATTTAATTTCGGGTGATTGATTACTATTTCTATTTGTATGCGTAATTTCTACATTAGGTGTTTTTAATGCACAATTTGGTGTAAAGAAGTTGGTGTTTGGCGCCTTAATTAAGACTTTACGAAAACCAATGAAATTTATTTTAAAAAGAATACCTTGATTCAATAAAGAAATTGAAAACATATTAAAGTTTACAAAATCAAATATATGAATGGTCTATTACAATAACTTATTGAGATAAGGGATAATAACCATAAATGGCATCTAATCTTGCATGATCATCGAACGACAGCTATTAATAAGATTCATATGGTAATGTATGTCGATCGGGTCTTAAGTTTTAAATGAAATAATATCGATATGAATTGTATAAGAAAAGAAATTCGGCTAATATCAAGGAATTTTCATTGATTCACTCCTATGACTTGATTACTATAAGTTCAGCAAAAATTTTACCACTATAAGTTTACGCGCATTTCTGAAAATTGAAATTATCCAATTATTTTCTTTCACCAAAAGAATACTATGTTGGCTACTCATCATTCAATTGGCCAATTCGCATCATTTAAAACTTTATACTCGTTCAAATTCATAAATGATATCAAAGATGCGCAAATGTCAACTTTATAATCATTTACGTTGTTAAATCACCGTAAACAAGTGCAAAAACAAAAGGACAAATGATTCGTTAGACTAGATACAAAACACGGTTCGACGTGTCGAAATTAGATATTGAAGAGTAACGTTATAATTGAAAAACCTTTTTATGCATAGTTTCTTATCTAAAAATTGACCCATTTTCAAAAAGTATTTTCCTGCGTCAAATATTCTTATGTGTTTATTGTGATTAACTGGTGAAATGTTATCTAAATGTAATTTCGCATATTCATGGTAATCCCCTAATGCCCAATTTAGCTGATAAATAAAAAAAAAAAGGAGATGCATCTTTAAATAATGTTTCCTTTTATCCTTTGTGGTGGCGATGATATCACCATTCTGGTTTTATCCTTATATTTTGTAATTGTGTACCTCGATACTTGCTAAATTTCGTGTTTGGCATGATAATAAGGATCAAATTTTCTTCTTCCTAATCAAAAAAACAAAAGTTTACTACAGGAAAGAATCATTACTACCTAAAATATGTCATTTTTAGTAGTAATAATTTTTTTTTCGTGTAAAAAACAAATAGAAATTAACCAAGTGTCAAAGCAGTTAATAAAGAACAAAAAAAATATTTTTAATTTCTCTTTCGTCATTTCACCAACTATTGACCACAAGTAAACTATGATTTATCAATTAGATTTATCCAATAAATCTCACACCCAAAAGAGCTCGCTTGATCGATTCAGACTTGAAACTGTGTTAAAAATTAAAAATTCAACTTAAATACAGATCGAATTATCGAAATACTAATAATAATTATATAGTTAAAGATAAAAAAATATTTATTATAAAATAAATTGTTTATATAATAACAGCATATCCGCCATATCGTATGATAAGATATAAAATAAAGATTCATTCAATACTAATTTGAAAAAGCCATATCCTAATTTCCCTCCACCAAATCTTGTTAGTTATTCTCGTATTCCATAAACAGAAACAAATATAATAAATATCTTAAAAATATTCATATACTTCTTCTACTTCTTCGTCATCGTACAATTTAGTCCCAAATTTAATAACACCTAAATTTTCATATTTTTTAACTATTTTCATACTTTCTTCTTCTAATAATTCATTTTTTTCTTTCTTAAGGATTATTAAAGAAAGTAATTTTTTTGGTACCCTATTTTCCCAGCTTATGAAAAATGATTCTAATTCTTTCGGAGATACAAATTCTAAATATTTCGGAGATACAAATTCTGAATCTTCCGGGGATACAAATTCTGAATCTTCCGGGGATACAAATTCTGCATCTTCCGGAGATTCAAATTCTGTATTTTCCAGAGATACAAATTCTGAACCTTCCGGAGATGGCAATTCTAAATCTGAAACATAATTATATATTTTTAATTCATGAAAGCTATTCGGAGAATGATTTGCAACAATTTCTAATACTTCCGTTTCGTTTAAATATTCTACTCCACACCAAATTTTAATGCTTTCCAAGTATTGACATCTAATAAATATTGCTTGTAATAAATGTAATTCATTACTTTTAAAAATCACAAAAAGATTTTGTAGATTTAGACAAAAATTATTAATAGATGAAATTGCTACACTCTCAAGTCCACATATAAAAAGCTTTTTAAGGGTTTTCCCATTATTTTTTAAAAATTTTATTAAACACTCAAGTTCCGGACGCTGAAAAGGTATTTTTAATACTTGTAATCTAGGAAAATGAGAGGCTTCTATTTTATCAAAATCTTCAATGAAGTCATCATCAACATCATCATCGGATGAAAATGAAAAAATAACTTCTTGTAAATTTATGAAAAAACTAACAAATGATAATGGTAAACAAATGTTATTACTATAAAGATGTAATTTTGTTATTGTATTGGATTGGCTTATTAAAGCAGGTATAACATTTTCCCAACTCACATCAAAAGCTGTCATAGCTAAATTTTTTAAATTTTTCTGTTTAGAAATTAATCCATTTAATTCTTTTAGGTCATTCAAATCATCATCATCATTAAAATCTATAAAAATTGTTCGTAAATTATGACTTATTTTAGAAAGTTGCTGAAAAAATTCAGGAGAAATATTTGAACCGCAGCGTAATTCTGAAAGTTCTCTTGCTCCAGGGAACTCAGTGAGAGAAAAACGAAAAAAATCAGGAGAATTATTTGAACCGTAGCGTAATTCTAAAAATTCTCTCGCCGTGAGAGAAAATTTGATTTCATATTTATCATTATAAGGATAAGTCAATTTTTTTAAAGATGAAATTTGGCTTGTAAATATTTGGAAAATTTCATTTAGTACTAGTAATTTTCCAAATCGATCAATACCAGGAGCATTATCAACTATTTTAATAATACTATCAATTGGTAAGACTTTGCAATATGCTGCATAGTTAAATAGTGGTGTGAATGTACGAGATGAAACAATTGAAGCAATTCCACTTTCAGATAAGAATTTTTTAGAATTATCGGGAAGGCATGCGATTAACGTGTGAAAAATCGATAATTCCACTTCAGATTGACGAGAAATATCAGAACCTTTAAAGTTCCAAACATTCCTCCATAAAATTCTTACTGAAGTTTTGCACCAAAGGCGATTAACTAACAAACACGAATGTAAAGCGGGTTTATCTTCCTCCAAATGTTCAAAAATTTCATTTAAACAATCCGCTGGAAGTTTATATGCCATATTTTTTTTTATATTTCAAGGTTTAAAAAAATATAAGGAGAAAAATTAATCGTTCGTCAACTTTCTGTGTAATAAATATATAGTTTTTCCGGAGGGTGACAAAAAATCATTTTGGGCTTTTATATCACGTGATGCTATTTTTGGTATACCTAATTTTAGTTATTTAAATAGACATTTTTATCATATCTGATATGACCTTTGTATGTATTAAAAATATCCTTTATCATGTGACTTTAATACCATTTCTTTAGTATTTTTTTTATTAGCAAATAGGTCAAAAACTTTATTCATATTGATTTTATAGTAATAACTAAATTAAAAAAATTATAGATTCTATGTTATTTGCTGCAAAACATACCTATGAAATGGAAAATCTCGCAATTATAT